>CP135534.1:6240685-6276720 GCA_032402905.1 Khaya senegalensis | reverse complement strand
TAAATTATTTTAAATTATTTTATTAGAAAATAATGTTTGTGCGTGTGTATATATACATATATATATTTATATATTTATATTTTTAATAAAATTTTATTTTATTTATTTTAAAAAATATATTTAAAAATATTTAAAAATTAAATAAAAATAAATAAATTAAAATTTTATTTTTAAAAAATAAATAAATTAAAAATATATTCGTCCTGTAATTACTCCATTAATATTTAAAATAAAATAAAAAAATAAGCGGTTTTCTAGGGATCACCCCTAAATTTCCCCAAGGCAGCATAAATGGTAGGAGTGTAATACAAAAACATCATCTTTCTACCGAATATGCGAACTCCGAGCAAAGGTAAACTTCTGTAGTGTTTAAGTTGTTCGATCATTTTCCCCACTGAAATTTTGGAATAACAATCAATTATGTTCATCTGGGTTATTCCACTGAAGCACGTACGTCCATCTGTGTAATTCAGCTGTATCAGTTTTACATTTTGTTTCCGTCAGCTTGATTGAGGTTTGAGAAGAATGGCGATCTCGAAGTTTGAGAGTATTCTATCTCTGGAAGTTCCTTCGAAAGCCCATCTCTTCTCTTCTGTATGTGGTCGCAGCAGAGACTACCACAAGAAGAATAACTGTCTGGTTTTTGCTTCTGCAAAGAAATCAGATAATAGTCCTGTTCTGCAATCAAAAGTAAGTTGATATTATGGCATATAATTCTTTATGCTTTTTTATTTTCATTATCTTTTACAATTCTTGTTTGATCAACAAGTGAGGACATAGAAATTATTTGCACAAAGCAGAGATGATTTTGACTCAAGGTGGGACGATTTGTTCTCATTTTTAGATGAACATTTTGTAGCGAATCCAACAAAGTTCATCTTTTTAATGTGTCAAGTGCGCAACACACCAACACGTCTTAGGATCGGAATCATAGAATCCCAATTTCTTACATCCTCTATCCCACTGGAGTCACCAATCCTCTTATATAGGAGTCTTAAATTTGTTATTCACATCACTCATTGTGAAAGAGAAGACTGTAAGCTATTGGAGTTTTGAGCGCTCTTGATATCATGGACCAATCGGAAATCTCTCTTCATGTAAGTCTCTGGCATTACTCTCTGCTAGACAAGTGCCCTTAAACTTTTTGAGTATCATGCTTGGTAACCTAGAGCTGTTGCTCACAACCATGGGAGCCCTCTTCAAGTCCAAATGCTCTCATCACCTTTTTTATAGGAAACAACTAAAATTTGTTGAAGTAGAAAGAGAAAATGATTAAAGAAGTGAGCCAGAGGTCCACAGAAGAAAAGCTTCCTTATTGTGAAGGAACGCAAAAGCTATACAATAATTCTTTGTATCAAGTATACCCCATAAACAAGGGTCAGAATAGGAAACGAAAAACCCAAAACAAGAAAATCAACCCTAGACTGTATTCCAATCAAGCTGGATGAAAAATAAAAGAAGAATCTGGAAACTGCTTAGAAACTGAGGTTCATAGAGAGGTAAGAAAAGAATCATGTACCATAGCCCATGTTTATCTTCCTCCTTTTCCTTTTCAAAGATGCAGTTATTTCTTTCTTGCCAAACCACCCATAAGAGAGCTATAACTTCACACTTTCATATTATTTTAGCCATACTTCCGATTCTAGGAATAAAATATTCTCCATTAATAAAGCGTTGCAATATGCCGTAGCTGCCTATAGAATTTTAGCTGTATTGCATAATTGAGCCCATAAAGAAGAGGTAACAACACAATGGAGAAAAAGGGGGCTGTTGGTTTACTTGACCCTTTCTACAAAAAATACACCACAAAGAGGAAAGATACAAATTATGATTTCTACTCGGATCCTGTTCCTAGTATTAATTTTTGCAAGAGTTATCGTCCAAGCATAGATTTCAACTTTAGGAAGAACATTGGCTTTCCAAACCACTCGTAATTTTTTGAAACCAATAGTTGATTTATCTTTTGCCAACCACAAAAAATATTATTTGCAAGAGTATTTCCAAATTCTCCTATCATTTTTACTATCATTAATGGTAAATGAGTCCAGCAAAAGTAGTATGCTCTTGAAACTCTATCTCAATTAATTTCTCCTCAAATTGAAATTCCAACTCCAATATAAGAAAGAGGGATCCATGGCCATTCTAGATCTTATGGACACATTCTTGGAATGACATAATCTATACAAATGAGGAAATCTCTCACAAAAGAAACAAGTCTCACAATTAAATTCTTGCCAAATGCTCTCGTTATCTCTCTTACTTGACCAAACCAATTGTTGGTGCAGCAATAAGTTAGAGAGTCTCCTATAAGAAATTTATATTCTGTAATCCCTTTTTTAATATGTCACGTTGTTACCCAACTCCCTCTCAATTGTAAACCAAACTCCACAAAGTCTAGTGTGAGTCAGATTTGATAATAAGATGATAGGTTGGTTCATCTCTCTGATCCAGCTGTGAATCCATTCAACTTTTCCATGACTTTGCACCTCAGGTGTTATTTGTTTAGATGATATAAAATATATTCAGCTCTTGCAAGTTAAGGTTGAATCTTATGATTTCTTCATCCATGATGCAATTGTATAGCACCACCTTCATTGGTGACACACTCTAGAAGAAGGGAAAAGAACACTATATTGCCTATTTTACCTAAATTTTTCTTCTCCTCCACTCATTGTTTCTTCCTATTTATTTTTTATTTTGTGCTGGGGTTTGAAATTCTTGCCTGAAAACTGGAAAAAAGAATGTCTAACAATCAAATTTTAGGTTGAGACATTACTGGACTGTGTAAAGTGGGATGACAAAGGTTTGGCAGTGGCTATAGCTCAAAATGTGGACACGGGAGCTATATTAATGCAGGGATTTGCAAACAGGGATGCTCTAGCTACAACAATTTCTTCACGGAAGGCAACATTCTACAGCCGTTCAAGGTCAGCATTGTGGACAAAAGGAGAGACTTCCCAGAATTTTATCAATGTTGAGGACATCTTTCTTGATTGTGATCGTGACTCTGTAAGTTTTTGACATGTAGTTGAAATACACAAGCCATTAGTTTGCAATTATTGGATTTGATTTAATTATGGACCCTTCCCCAGATAATTTACCTTGGAAAACCTGATGGGCCTACCTGCCACACAGGTTCAGAAACTTGCTACTATACATCAGTTTCTGATGTCCTAAAAGATCAGGAGGTTTGTAGCTTCAGTTTTTAGTAAACACTGACAAATTGTGTAGTATTTGAATAAGAGAATTTGATCTTCTCTGACAGGTTGATGGAAATAAGTTGGCAATGACAACGTTGTACTCATTGGAGTCTACAATTTCCCAAAGGAAAGCAGAATTAGCGACATTGGAAAATGGGAAACCTTCTTGGACTAAACGATTGTTACTAGATGGCAACTTGCTGTGCTCAAAAATTCGGTACTACAGTTTAAATGTCATACAGACATGGTCAATAATTGATTTTTGATGCTTCATGCCTTCTTGTTCTCCTGTAAAGAACAGGAGAGGTAAAAATGATAGAAGAGCTATTAAAACATTTAAACAAGTCGGCTGCTCCATACATTTGTTTCCTAACCTCGAACTATGTAGTAGATAAAAACATTGTGTTCATGACCCATAAATATGTTGACTTCTCTTTTATTCCAAAATTAATTACATTTGGGGAAAATATAGAGGATATGAAGATTAGATCTTTATAAGGTCAGTGTTTTACTTGCAGAGAAGAAGCAGATGAGTTATGTCAAACACTGGAGGAGAACGAGAATAGTTCACGTTCTGCCTCAGAGATGGCAGATTTGCTGTATCATGCCATGGTTTTGCTGGCACTCAAAGATGTAAAGGCAGAAGAGGTACTGCAAGTTCTTCGAAAGAGATTTTCAAAATCAGGTATCGAAGAAAAGAAAAGTCGTGTGTTACAAAACTAGGCATGGACTTTTATGTTGTTACCAGGGAATTATCAGGGGAATTAATTCTTTTGCTTGTAATCAAGAACATTACACTACAGGGATCCTGTTTACCATTAGTTTTACTGTAATTTAGCACATAACTTTCTTCTTTGCATGGCTTTTTAAAGTTGTTTATGCATTATAAAGTCGGTATTTGTGACATTGTGACAAGTTGATTACAGTGATTTATTGAGGAGTGTTTTTGATGTAGAACTGTATAGTCTAGTTTTAGCATTAGTTTTATGTTCTTACTAAAGTTGAATTAGGCTTTGTTTCTTTCTAGTGTCATATTTAAGTTAGTTATTTTAATTGGGTTTACTTTTTTCTTGATTTTGTTGGAGTAGAATTTCTATTTCTCATGGGATCTATTTGTTTTCTCTTTTGTTTAGGTTTATGGCCACTATAAATAAGGTCTTATTTTCAGTTTTAGGACTTAGAGATTATTGAATGATGATTACAGTGTTTTCTCCTAATTCTTCTAATTTTGCACCCTTTCTTTTCTTTTATTTGGTGCTGTATCAGTTTTTCTTATCAAGCCAAGGATTCGGGTTCTTATTTGAGCATAATAATGAAAATACATATTGCTTAAGTTCTGCTGTGCATTAGTTGATTAGATGTAATTTTCCCAGAAAAGGAATTCTGTTTTCCCTATCTTTGTTATTGATGGAGCACATTTAGCACTACAAATAAGCAGAAAACATTGTCTCTTCACGAATGGATGAAGTTACCAACCGCGGCATTTAAATTAATTCAAATTCTCTATATATGGAAGTTTACATGCAACTTGAAATTCAAATTCTCTATAAAAATGTGGTTAAGGTCCGGTCTCGCATCCTAACTAAAAATCATTTGGTGTATAACGAGAGGCTGAATCTTTCTATAACATTTAACATTGGAACTCGGACATGTCTAGAGAACCATCCATGTGGTTAAAGCAACATTTCTGCAATATGCCAGTGAATATTGTATCCAATGAAAGAGCCAGTTAAGTAGAATTCATTCCAGCAAAGATATAAAACAGAAGCAGAAATTGTCAAGAACTTTCGATAATTTAATCTTAAGTTCAAAGCTAGCAAGATGTTACAGGGTTGGGTGAGCATCAATTGAGGCTTTGGTGCTTGTACATCTAACACCATCTCAACAACTAATCTAGTTCTGAATTTTATGTGTAAACCTAGGAATCAAAATATTCAATAACCCATCCAACACCTCGATCTCTAGACGGATATTAAGCTCGTGCATTTTCATATTTGCACAGCGCAGAAGCCATTAGTTGGACTTCATGCTAAGCAATCAACAAGATTGGTAATAAATTTGCTGGCTGTTGAAGCAAAAGACTATAGATGCTACTTGATTACATATTCCTCCTGGTTACTAACAAAATTGCAGCCTTCCAAAATCATTGAGTAATGATGCTGAAAACTCAGAAGCCTGCCATCTAACATCTCCGTATATGATTCTGATATTGCCAACTCAACTTCCAATTGACTGGTTTCGTAGAACTAAAATGCAACAACTTGCCTCCAATTCTGAGAACTATTACACCAGCATGAACCTTCGAAGCAACACAGAACTAATCAAATTAGATAAAAACATGTAGAAACAGATTACATCTTTTATAAAAGGAAAAGTGATTGTACAGTCAAAAAATAATAAGCTTAACATTCCCACAAATGATCTCCCGCCCCGTCTGACTTTGGTTCTTTAAACATATTTATCGAAATAAAATATAATTCTATTACAGAATGAAAGGAGAAAAGAAAGGGCAAAAAATAACACAGAAGAAGTAGCTGCGGAGGCAACATGGTGACTGGCAGCCTATCGCTAATAAATGACAATTACCATTCAGATGCCTCACAGCAAGAAACCATACCTTTTTCCTGGAAAGGGAATGAATTGTAGATATAAGAATAACTCAACTCAATCTTGTCACAATCTTCAAGGACTCTCTATCGGGGAATAATAATGATGGAGAGAATCAAGGCTGAGATGGAATTAACATAGAACAGAACCCATTTTGGGGATTGGGTCAGAATAAAAGTGTTAATCAATCATATTAAAGTAAGCAGAGACACAAATTAGTTATCTTACCTACAATTCTCTGGGACTCTCCAGGAAAAAATTGCCGACTTTTTCAAAGTTGGAGGTAAAGATAAAAATAATTTCCAATCCTCAAGCATAATTCTGAGGTCATGAAGTTTGCTATCCAAACCATAGCAGCAATTTGCATGCATTGTACAAACTACATTAAAATCTTCACTAGGTTCACATAGCCCACCAAAGTAAGCAGTATCCAAGAACTTCATCTTCAGTCCAATATCCATGATTGAAGGATGAAATTTGATGATGTTAAGGACATCCTGATCATGATATCTAGGATAAGTTTCCCGTGAAGAGTACCAGAACTTGTAAAACTCTATTGACCGGTTATTGGACTTTACATGATTAAACCCTCCATTGGGTCTGTTCAGTACATCATCAGGGCTACCCAGGAAATGATCACATGCAATCTGGAAATCTGCATCCGAATAAAACCGTGGAAATGGATCCCTGAACCACATGATATCAGCATCCTGGAAGAGGAAAAGTAACAAAAACATTGAATATGCTAAAAAAAAACTCAGTGCTTAATGGATTTGGTGACAAGCAACAATGCACATGCTATTTTAGAGTACTGTAGCACTCTGGCAATTAGAAGTTATTGGAAACCCTAACAAGTAGTAACATGTCCCCTGATCTGAATATACTGGAAGCTCATGCCTAGCATCAACAAAACAAAGCATATTACTGTCAAGGGAAACTCAAGCAGCCGGGCCTAAAGTTTCGCTTTCCTCTCAGGTTGGAACTCTGAAAGTCAGATGCATATTCCTTATCAACAGCTATCTCATTTTTATAAATTTCATTAACAGCCTCAATAACAGATCTTAATCATCAATCAAAAGCTTGATATCTCCTATATTTTACCAAAAGGGTTCGATCATTTTTTTCTAAATTTGTGCTTGGTCCAGTTTCCCTTTTCCTTTTTCTTCTTTTCTTTTCTTTCTAAATCCAGTAAAAACCAAACACAAATAATGAGAAGAAATAAGAAGTAAAATTTGAAACCTGCTCCAAAACATAAATGTAGCACCACAAATAGCTGCATTTAAGTTTGTGCACGTGGACAACAATTATAGATTTACAATTATCTCAAAACAGATTAACTTGATGGAATTATATAATCAAGCTTTCTAAGCACAAATTAATAACAGTTCTAAAGGTGTTCGAAAATGATCTCTATAAGTGTAACAAGTGTAATGGCAAAACCTTACAGGACACTTTCTCTTTGAAGCTTAATGGCTTGCATGATCATATACAGAAACAAGTCTTTAAGTCAAGAAATTTCAACCTCATGTATATGCAATAGGATGCAAGGTACAAGAAACTTGGAAATTTCGTGCAAACTAATATCTCAAGAAACAAAATATTTAAACTGTTAAAATGTGCCAAGAGAGACAGCAGAAATCACTTCCAATTACCAGCTTCAGAAGAAAAAGATCCTCTTTATCAATTGAAAAAATATATCTATCTTATTTATTGATCAAGGAATGGTGCAAAAGGTCCTTGATTCAGGTTCAGTAATTCACATGTTTTCAAAGTATTTAGTTTTTAACTTAACATTGAAATTTTTAACTTAACATTGAAAACAAAGTAAATATTATATTTGAATTAAATTAAGTTAAAATTTTTTGTTTAATGTTCATTGCAAATATAGGGATAAGTATATATAGTTATAATTTTAAAAATACCCTATACTTTTTTTTTTTTCTAATTTGTAGCATTTATCTAATCATCTATAAGGGTAAATAACAAGGTTTCAAATATAAAATATTTAGATTTTATAAATAAAAAACAAACATATCATTCAAATTTATATGTTCAAATCTATTCAAATTTCAGATCCATTCAGATTTCTGATAAAAAAACAAACACACCTTTCCTATAAAAAGTTGGCTCAATCTGTCTTTTCATACACTTAAAAACTTTTAATTACATCTTACATTTCCCCCAAAGACATCCAAACCCTGAAAAGTGTCATTGCTAAGTCCTCTTACATATTGCTGCTCAAATGCCTAGTGACTCTGTTCTAAAAGCATTTGTGTTGAATAAACCTACTCAATGACCAAGCTGGAAGTTAAACCAATAAAAGTCACCAATTCTTAAAGAAATGATTTTCTATGGGCAACTCTTCTAAAATTTTTTGTGTTGAATATACCTATTCAATGAACGAAGCAGGCAAAGGAATCCAAAAATCACCAATTCTTAAAGAAAATCAATTCTACAAGCAACAAAATTCACAAACTCAAAACTGGCTCTTACACTTTTTAAAATATATTGATGAAAAACATTTTGTATTCAAATGAACAAGAGGAAAATATTACCGTGAAAACAAAATTGTAACCCATCTCGAGCACTGTATGCAGGAAATCAATTCTTCTCCACATCATCTTCAAATAAGCAGGGGTCATAAAGTATGCCTCGTGATGAAAATCAACTCCTTCTGTAACAAGGGGAAAGCAATGTCTATGCAGATCTAAACATCGCTTAAATGCCTTTTCATCCAAGGCAATTATCACCAGGTGATTCAAGAGCTTGCGGGTGCCTTTTCCAATTCTAAAGCTCTCAAGAAAAAGGTCAATAATTGAATTCGGAGCTGCCCATGCCTCATTCAAAGTTGTTAATATTACAGTCTGGTCTTCCATCGCAGCATTCTTCAAAACTTTTTCAAGCCTATATTCTTCACCGATCTACAACAGTTTTAAACAGAAAGATCAAAAACAAAAGACAATTTGCAATTGGCATTATTTACAAATTCAACAAAATTATCACAAATTCTAGCCAGTTACCGGACCAGCAACCTTATCTAGCTACTAAAAGTTTCGCTTTTACATGACCATTTTACATTTTGAAGTCAAAGCTCGTATGCATTACAAGTTTCACGTTTCAATGTTAGAAGTTTGAAGCTGCAAAAACCTGTTATTTCCGATATCTTTATCCTGATTTCACCGAGTAGGGGAGTTTTCCTCCATAAATTAACCATAATCCAGTGACCCACTTAGAAAATAAAAAAAATCATTTCAAATTTTCAGCAATTGTGATATAAGGAAATGAAATAACCAAGTAAGAAGAAGTTAAATTACCTCAAAAGAGTCGTTGTCGAGGAGGGAAGAAGGGAAAACGGAAGGAAAAGGAGAGAAAGAATCGGAGAGAGAAAGGAAGCGAAGGGAATCGGCAACACTGTAAAGAAGTAAACAGGAGAATGAAATGGAGGCGGTGAAGAAAACGATTCGTCGAGCATCGGATTCAGTGACGATCATATTCACCAACATCAAGTTAGCTGCTGCTACGGCCTCGTTTGCTGCTGTGTCTTGGAATCATTCACTCAAGAGAAAATTACTATTTTTTTGGAACAGTTTTGATTTCATGTCTTCTTCTTTTATTTATGCATCTTAGTCTTAAACTAGAGGTGGATTGCGTGGGGCCAATCATTGCTTCCTCAGGCATTCAATCAAATAATATAAATTTTTAAAGAGAAAAATTTATGATGCCAACTGCTACTAATCAATTTATTAACTTCATTAAAATTGATCATGTTAGCTAATCAACAAACTCTCTCTTTTCGGCTTCTAATTTATTGAAGCTGTTAATGGCAAGTTATTATTAGTTTATTAAATTTGATCAGGGTGTTAATAGGAACACCTCTTTTTTTTTTTTCAACATAATAATAATAATAATAATAATAATAATAATAATAATAATTTGAAGGTGTATCTGTTTTGTTTTGTTTTTTCATAATTCATTTATTCAGATTTAGAATTTGATATCCAACATAAGAATAATTAATTTATTAAGTAGAGCAACTCATCCTACTTATTATTTTGGAGGGTTGAATTTTACAAATTTTGATATATCATTTATGTTAATATTTAAATAAGAACATTAAGTTATTTATTATTAATTTAAAATTAAGGATTATCTTTCATTTTAATTTTTAATTTGAAATCTGCATGCTAATCAAGTTATTCATTTATTTTTAATCTCATTGACAAGTGTAGTTATTGGAATTTATCATGTACATGAAGAGGTGTTATTAAAAGTATTGTTAATTTAAGAATTAATTTACAAAAATTTGATGCAAGTGATATATCTAAATATAAATCAAGGGGACTAGAAAAATATGGAGAGAATATTTGACAACTTAATAATAAAATTATTAAGTAAAAAAAAAATGGAGAAAATGAATAGCATTCAAATCCTACACTGTGCTCTAAATTCTACTTGGTATCAACTTGAGCTTAGGGATGACATTTTGGTTGTATAATTTAGATATTTGATAATATTCAACAAAAAAAATTATCTAATATTAAAATTTTATAAAATATTGAATAGATTTGATTTTAAAATTGAATAACTGAAATTGATTTTAATTAGTTATGATTTTGAATATCAAATATTTGATTAAAAATAAATAATAATAATAATATTATTATTATTAAATTAAAATAAACTCACTCACACATAATCTCTACTTTGTACTATAATAAAAATAACTATAACTCTAATTATTTTCCCCTCTTCTTATTCCTCTTTAACCTTCTCCATTATGTTTTCTAAAGTTGTAACTTACAACACTTTTCTCTCTTTCTCGGTGCAAATAAAAGAATTTCTTTAACATTTGATTCTTGTAAATTAGTAAGGCTTTTTAAAATTTACAAACAAATTATATAATTAAAAAAATAATATTCTAAATGGCTTAAATTTCAATTAATCCAACGATAATGAATATTTTTATTGTCAATATACTTAGGATAGAAAATAAAAGAAGCTGCGTTAAATTAATGCACGCATACAAATTTAATATTTTTTTATTGTTAAAGAGAAAAATATTCTTAAGGGCTAAAAAGAGGATTTCTAAAGCTTGAAATTTGTTATATTAATATTGTTTTATTATGTCTAATTTCTAAAACAATCATTGATTCATATTCTAACAATGTCTTGTTTTGTAACAAACAATAAATAATGAAATAGACATAGAGATTGAGAAGGGAGCATGGGTTGAAAGAGAAGGGCAAGACGATGAGCAAGACAATATAAGACATAATCTTAATATATCTCAATTTTTTCACACGGTACAAAAATAGCTTAAGCATCATAGACAAAGTAATTATATAATGTATTACAAACTATAGGAGGAAAGCATAAAAAAAGTGAAGTTTGGAACTGTATGGTGAAATTACAAAAAGATGGATTAGATGTAATTGTTTATAACTACTACAATGTTAAACTTAGTGCAAAAGCCAAACCTGGCACAACAAATTTATACAATCACCTGACAAGTTGTAAGATAAGGTTTTAATCAAGATATTGAAGATTCTCTTACATGTCAAAATTATATTTTGTACAAAAAAGAGCTGATGATGTGTTGCAGCTTGGAAATTATAACTTTAATCCATTAACTTTGGAGGGACTTGGAAAAAGCCATCATAATGCATAAATGCCCCTTTTCAATTATAGACCATGTAGGCTTTGGGAAATTCATTTCATGTTTATAACCTTTATTTCAAATGGTATCATGTAACAAATAAAGAGGATAAATGAAAATATATGACATTGAGAAATATAAATTGTATAGTGTATTGGACAAGAATGAGAGCAAAACAACAACCACAATTAATAAGTGGACATCAAATTAGAAGAGGTGTTACATGAGTATAATTGCACATTTATTGATAATAGTTGGATATTAAATTTTGAGGTAAAATGTGTCTTATTTACATATCATGCCTTCTTATATGTTAGAATTTTTTAATTATATAACAATTAATATTATGTATTATATAATTTAGTTTGTTTACATTTATGCACCTTATATTTCAAATGTGTTTATTGAAAATTTGATATTAGTATTAATGTCATGAAATGTAGAGACCAAGTTATTTTTTATTGCTACTGATAGTCGTAGAATAAATGATGGGATGCTTAATTTGTTTGAGCATAAGCTTGAGAATCATTGTTTGTTTTGAGGTTACTCATTGACATGCATTGTTGTGCTCACTTTTTAAATTTAATTATTAAGAATGGGCTATTTATTATAGAGAAAGGTTGTGAAAATATTAGGATAATGCGGTTTATTGGATAGTCACTCTATTTAGGTTGAAAAATTTTAGGATATGGCTAAAGTATGGTAATTATATGCACTAAAAGGTTAAATTTACATTGCAAGATTGAGTGGAATTCTACATTTTTAATGCTTTAAACTTCTTTGAAATACAAGGATGTCTTCCATAGATTGGAGTATGATTAGCTAAATTTATGAAAAATTTAATTTTTTTATAGCATTAGAGAGTTATTTTTCGGTACAAAATATTCAAGTGTAAATGTTTTATTTATTAAGATTTGTGATTTGGGGGAGATAAGATCTAAATAGACTTAATCTTCTGACCAACTAATTAAAGATATTATCAAAGTTGTATTAGAACTTTATAAAATATTGGAGGGTTGCTTCTTTTATTATCAATGGCAATTACTTTAGACCTCCGCTACAATTTGAAGGTTATAAAGTTTTAGTCTTTAAAGTATGAATTTAAGGAAAAGTATTAATATACTAATAATGTTTAATCTACAATTATAATATCTACTATTCTAGGGTTAAATAGCGAGGAAAGTAGAAGTAATATGACAAAGTTAGTAGTTGAATATCATAATTGTAGTGCTTTTAGAGTTGTTATAAAACATAAATTTGATCATTATTTATATAAAAATAATATGCCATGGAGACAAAATTTTGATATCTTTAATTAATGGAAGACAAATGGGATAAAATAACCAACTTTACAAACAATTGCCAGAGATTATCTTGCCATTCTAGAGTCTACTATAATCTTTAAATTAGTCTTTTGCATTGTAGGGAGAGTTGTTAGCCTTTATCAAAATACTTTAGAGGTTTTGATGTGTTTGGAAAATTGGCCTTGAAACTTAACTTGAAGGTTAGTACTTTATATTAATGTTTTGATTTTTGTATTTTTACATTTATTTTCTTATATTTGATCTTATTTTGTTAATAAATCCAATGACAATCATCAACTATATCATCTATTTATTTTTTTTGTCATTATTTATAATCATGATATTTATTTGATAATTATATTATTTTTTTAATAATATAGTCCAACCACTTTGATATTTTAACAATTTTCAATAGTTTCGAAGAAAGTAATACTTAACAACAAGTGCGGTTATTGATAAATACTGAAAATTGTATATTTATTGAGTGTTTATATTATTATTTTATACTTAAGAATGTTATTAATTTTTCAAAAATAAGCATCATAAGATTTAGATTAAGAGTTGGTCTAATTCTTACAAAATGATTAACTTTACATATATTTCATATAATGGAATATCTCTCAATATAGAGATCTAATTGACACAATTCTTGGGAAATAAATCATGGATTTATTCTTTCATAATATTCTAAGCCAAAGGTTGGACCAATTCAAGCATTTAAGTGATCAAAAAGGGCTTAAGCATAACTAAAATACAGCTTTAGTCCAGCCCGACATACTTTTGTATTTGGACCGTATCTACCAAGATATTTATACAAATACATTGAATAAAAATATTCTAGAAAACCAAGCGAGGTATCTAAATATTGTATGGTTTGCTTAGAGATAGAATCCAAACAAAATCAATGACAATTTGGCCAATAAATTCAATGCATGTAAAAAAGTCATTCAACATGTACCTAATCTTAACCCAATCTTTGACATTTACCATTTGCATTTTTTTACAACTAGGTTCTTATACTAGGCATATAAGAGCTGGTATATCTTCTTATCTTTACTTCTTTCTCTATTTCAACTTTTATTTCCTTTATATAATGCATTTTTAAATTTGTAATTAAAGCTTTAATGAGTTTGTAATGTTATTTTTTGATCATTTAATTTGTACTTCAATGCAAAATCTTTCAATTAAGTGAATTATATTTCTTAAAAGTGCTTTGATTTGTTAGAAAGCTTGATTTATTATTGGCAAATGGTACATTAAATGTTTTATATTTTCTAAATCTCAAGAACAAGGTAAGTTATAGTTTTTTCAAATCAATTTTAATATTAATCTTTAGCTATTCAACCTTTTCTTAAGAGGTATTTTCATGTGTTTAAACACTTCATCTTCCAATTAAGATCACTCCTTAACTGGTTCTTAATTAAGTTATTAATAAAGTTCAATAATAATTTCTATAAATTTATTAAAAGTGGATTCTAATACCCCAATATTTAATAATATAAAATTTTTAGCTAAAAATCAATAAATTTACTCTATTCTTATAATATTTGAACTAATGGACTTGTAGTGGACTTTATATGACTATTTTCTTATGGATCAATACTCAAACTCTTAAATGTTTATTATTTAAAATAATCTACACTTGAATGTGCAACCTTAAAGTTGTAACAGTCATAGTGAGATCTTAATATCGAGTATTTAGCATTAAATATCCATTACCAAATTTCAATATCCAATATTTATATTATTTTTGGTTATTTGGGTCAATTTTAAATATCTAATCTTTTGGATAATTTTGAATATGGATACTAAACATGTGATTTTTTTTATTATATATAAATTATGAAAATTGAATATTTTAGTTGGATGTTGATTTAGATATGTTAAAAATTTTTTATATCCTATTCGTTATCATCCTTACCCAAGCCTATAGACTTACATAAAATCCAAGTTCACTTCTTCATCCACTAGTTTTGACACTTTTTTTACTGTTATTCCATCCCTTATCACTCGACCTATCGGTGATTGTTGCCAAGCTATCTTATGACAACTACCATATCTGAAAAGCTTAACTTATACCTTTCTTTTATGACCAAAGGTTATTTACCCTGAATCTTATACTATTTCTTCTATCTTGAATCCTCTTTTTGACAATTAGAACAATCATGATGCCATTCTTCTTCTTGTTTTTTTCTCCACTTAAGCGAAGTTATTTTGGCTCAAGTAATGTCTCACACATTTCCTTCAGTGTGTGTTAGCTTTTTAGATAAATTTCTCCTTTTGATCTTTAGCTTATGTTATTTAGTTGCATATTGATTTAGCTAGTATTTGAAAAAGAGCTCTCTCAACTAATGACTATTTCATGTAGATCAAACGTTTAACTAATGAGCTTGCAATTGGAGGTCAATTTGTCAAGTGTGATAAAGTTATAACTTACCTCATTACAAGTTTTAATTATAACTATAATTCATTTATCACAATTATTTTAGTATGAAAGGATAATGTTACTCTTGAAGAGGTATGCATTCTTTTTCTTACCATTGAGTCTCGTATGCCTTATAAAAATTAACCATTTGTGACACTCAAATATAAATAAACCATAATTTTTTATTATCTCTTGTCTTTGAAAATATTTTATGGAGTTATTGGAAGGAGATCGAGTGAAAATCGATTAAATAAGTTATTTTGTCGGGTAAGAGCAAAATAGTTTTTTCACTCAAAATTGAGGCCAAAGTGAGTTTTGATCGCATAAAAAGTCTTAGAATTTCATAAATATTATGTTGGTATATTTAATTTGAATTCGAGACGCGGTTGGTATATTTTTGGGAAGTCGGTAATAAAAAAGGGTAAAATCATCATTTGATAAAGTTTTGATTGATCAAGCTAGATGTCAAGAATATAAATTACTATGATAGAGTGTGTTAGAAGAAAAGATAGATTTTATAAGCATAAGAATGCCAAAATTTCTATTTTGGACAAAAATGGACAATTTTGCTAAAAAGGGCAAAATGGTCATTACGTTAAGGGTCGGAAGAACTCTGCCAGATTTTGATAACCCAAAACTCTTGTAAATATTGTAAATAAGATATAAAAAAAGTGGAATCGAATTAGGAAGTGAATTTATCTATAAATGATGAAAAAGGACCAAAGTGACCAATTTTCTTTATTAGGGGTAAAATGGTCTTTTCATAAGGAATTAGAAGAAAAAGTGGTAATTAAAATTGATGGACTAAATTGAAAGAATATAAAAATGGCTTGGGTAGTCTCATAATTTTCTTGGGAGCTAAATGCAAGTTTTGAAATATTTTTGGGCAATAGTATAATTTTTAAAAATATGGATTTGGATAAGTTTGATTGACTTTTCAAAATTGAAACAAAATTCACTTTTTCTTCTTCCTTGCCGTGAGGTGTTTCTCCCTTTCTCTTTCAATTTTTTGGACAAAAATCAAGCATAATCTTTTAATCCGCCCGATTAAACGCATTACCGCAGAATGAAAAATTGTTCTACGCGTCGAGAGTTTTAATTTGACGGTAAAAGTTCTTGGTTTTACTAAGTTTCAATTTATGTATTTGTTGAAAAGTGGTTTTTAAAAGTGGTTTATGGTTTTTAATGGTGATTTAGGTGGTTTTGCGGTATTGGGAGGTTTAATCAAGCAATTAGCATATTTTAAAGGTAAGGAAATATAATTTTCTTTTATGAAATTTGTGATTGGTAGTTGATTTGTGTAGAAATGGATTTAGGGATAGTGTTTAGATGAAATTGGGTATGGAATAATGTATAAAATGGAAGAAAATTTGAAAGAGGGGCAAAATGGTAAATTTAGAGTACTGTTTATTGAGCCTCTAAATGATATATTTTAATATGTTATGGTATGTTTGAATGTGTATAGGTATGTTAGGGAGCAAATGAAATTAGTAGGAATTGATTTGGGAGGACAAAATGAGGAAAAAATTTGAAGGAAGGGTAAAATGGTAACTTTGGTTATTATTGTGGAGATTTAAAAATATTTTGATGTGTTATGTATGTATAATACTTTATATAGTTGTTAGAATGCATAAATGAATTATTATTATGGCCGTGTGATCGGAGCGTGGTTAATAGAATTTAGAATAGATTGTAATATTCAGGATGTTGTACGTTGGTTGTCATAATAATTATAGTAGTTACAATTATTATGTAAATTTTCTTTATTAGTAAATGATGCATTGATGTGGTTATCCATTAATATTGGATAGTATATGATATATTTATCGTGATAGTAGAAATTATAATTGTGATGAATAAATCCCAATGAATTTGGTAGACTGGGTATTTGCGAGTGTATATGATTATGGAAGTGTTATGAATTGTTGGTTAGGTTTCACTATCTGCAAGTGCATTATACATTCATTATGTGAACGAATTTCATATGCGCATAAAGTCGAGATGTGAACGTTATTTATCATTTCTGTGTGTATAGGTGCGTATATGTGGTAATTATTGTGCATGGTTTGAGCGTACAATAGTTTTCGAAAAAAATGAATGCATGGTTTTAGGCCATGTGGTATTAATTGTGTGACTACATTAGTTATGGATCCGAATATTCAGATACCCTTCACACCCGCTGGCTTGGTTATAACCAGATTATATGATCGATTATATATAAAATATATGCTCAGGCTGATAGACGAGTGGTGTGAATGGATGAGGGTTGGGCGAATTTACTTTGTGGCCACGATCCATAACTGTGTTAGCTTGACCGGTCATATATTTGTCGATAATTTGTTAAAAATATCATGTGTTTTGATTTCGAAATGCATGTAGATTTATTTATATTCTATATAATAACTATGAGTATTATGTGGATAGTGATACAGAATATATGGTCGGAGTGTATTTATCTCGTTAGATTATATTAAGGCGATATGAGTTTAATAACCACTACGTCATCAGTATCGTATAGTATATATAGTAGGGAAACAAATTATGTATTAGAATATTATGTTTCCTTACTGAGCTGTTTCGCTTACCCTTTGTGGATTGTGGTTTTTACAGGTAATGTGACACCGCAGGATATGGATGCAAATTCTTTGAGGCGTTAACAGGGCTAGTATCTTGATGATGGGGGTATTTTTTTGGTGTTAATGCATAATTATGCGTATGTATCTATATGTATATGTGTATATATATATATCTTTATGTAAAAAAAAAAAAAAAATTCAAATTATATCTTATGTAGTTGATTTTAAATAGAGGGGTGTTACATTAGTGGTATCAGAGTATGACCTTGGATTTAGTGGGTTATGTTATGTTATTATTATACATGCATATGTATTAAGATGCCCTGTCGCCTCGAAGCCGCATCTAAACCCGATGGCAGTAAAGATTTTATTGTTTTATTACCTGTATAAGTATATAATTGAGTGAGCAATTAGCATCAGCTTTATTTATTGTGTGAAGATGCGAGGTACTCATTCTGAGCGTTACCGAGGACGAGGATGAGGTCGAGGATGGGCCCATGATGCAGGGATGACTCCGAGTGTTGGTCGAGGGCGAAGAGTCCCTCAAGAGATTGGTGAGACATCTACCCTATCGGAAGTAACTGGTGTACCGGTTAATGAGGCTTTATTACAGGGTATGATTGATCGAGCAGTGAGGGAGGCGCTTGATAGGCGTACCTCTGAAAGTTCAGATAGGCCTGTGGCTGGGGAAATACCGGTTGTTGCCCCGGGTATGGGTAGAGAGAATGTAAGAGCAGAGACAGTAGTTCATGCGACTCGTACTGCTCCGACTGGTTTGGGATCGATCTATAGTTTACCCAGCCAACATTCTCCTCTGGAGTTCAGAGGTACTGCAGACCCCGTAGTTGTAGAAGAGTGGATTAGGTCGGTGGAGATAGCTATGGATTTATTTTTAATGACTGACCGGGAGAAGGTCCAATATGCTAGTTATCTTTTTAAGGGTGATGCTAGGATTTGGTGGGATCTAGTCAAGGAGACCTAGGATATTACACTACTTTCGTGGGTAGAATTCAGAAGTATCTTCCACTCACAATATAGGACTGAGGATGTGGTAGCTGCGAAGGTGCAAGAGTTTATTATGTTGCAGTAGGGTGCCATGATAGTTAAAGAATATTCTACCCGGTTTAATGCTTTGGCGAGCTTTGTGTCAGGGATGGTGAGCACTCAAGTGATGCGGCGAGATAGATTTCTTCAAGGATTGAGATCAGATATAGCTGCATATGTGATGACTGGTCAACAACCTCTACAGATTTATGGTGAGGCCTTGGGTAGAGCTTTGAGGATAGAGGTTTATGCGAATAGAGTGTTACAAATAGTACCACAGACAGCAGCTGCAATGTCGGCTAGACCATCTTAGACCAATATACCACAGAGAGATGGATCCTCAAGACAAAGTTTTCAAAGTAGGAAGAGATTCCCACCCCGAGGTAGTCAAAAATTGGAACGAGATAAGAGACAGAGGACAGTTGGTCCATCATAAGAGGGTTTTCTGCAATGTCAGAGGTGTGGCAGATTTCATGTAGGCGAGTGCCAGTATGGGGGCCGGCAGGTAATATGTTACAAGTGTGGAAAGCCGGGCCATATTAAGAGGAACTGTCGGGTTCAGATGAGTCAGACTATAGTACCCCCTTCAGCCCCATCCTTGCAGAGTGTAGGTGGATCTCAGGCACGAGTATTCACTATAGCCCAAAGTTAGGCTGAGGCTAGTCCATCAACAGTAACTGGTCAACTCTTATTTCATTCTACTCCTCTGTATGCTTTGATAGATTCTGGGGCTACTCATTCATTTATCGCATTTGCTATAATTGAGAGAATGAGTTTAAAACCTATTAAGCCATTGTATCCTATTAGAGTAGAAATGCCCGACGGGGAATGGGTAGAGATTGAAATGATTCTACCAAATGAGCATATTATTATCCAGGGTAGAGAGCTAGATGTAAACATGATTGTATTGCATATGTCTGATTTTGACATTATCTTAGGCATGAATTTCTTAGAAAGATATAACGTGGAGATTGATTGTAGAAAGAAACGAGCCCGATTTCAGTTAGAAAATGGGGATGAATTCAGTTTCGGCGGAGGCCGACAACTTAGCATGATGATTAGTAGCATGCAAGCTAGGCGTATGTTAAGGAAAGGATGTATGGGGTACTTAGCTCATGTAGTGCGCGATAGTGCAATATTGAGCCTAGGGATAGCGGATATTCCCATAGTACGCAAGTTTCCTGATGTATTCCCCGAAGAGCTACCTGGCTTGGCTTCAAAAAGGGAATTAGAGTTTAGTATCGAGTTAGAGTCAGGGGCAGCATTGATTTCAAAGGCCCCATACCGTATGGCGCCAGTGGAGTTGCAGGAATTGAAAAAACAACTTCAAGAGTTGCTAGATAAAGGATTCATTAGATCGAGCCATTCTCCTTAGGGAGTGCCCATTCTGTTTTTTAAAAAGAAGGATGGGTCCTTGCGGATGTGTATTGATTACCGGGAGCTGAATAAGATGACTGTGAAGAATATGTATCCGCTACCACATATCGACGATCTTTTCGATCAGCTGAGAGGAGCTGTCGTGTTTTCAAAAATTGATTTGAGATCAGGATACCATCAAGTAAGAGTAGCAGATAATGATATACCCAAGACTGCTTTTAGGACACGATATGGGCATTATGAGTTCGTTGTGATGCCATTTGGAGTGACTAATGCCCCAACAGTTTTTATGGATTTGATGAATCGGGTATTTCACGATTGCTTGGATAGATTCTTGGTGATATTCATTGACGATATTTTGGTGTATTCCCGATCTCAGGAAGAACATGAGCAACATCTCAGGTTTGTGCTACAACGGTTGTGAGAGAAGCAACTGTATGCCAAACTATCAAAGTGTGAGATTTGGTTAGACTAGGTGGTATTTTTAGGTCATGTGGTGTCCTGTGAAGGTATTGTAGTGGACCCCAGTAAGATAGAGGCAATACTTGAGTGGCATAGACCGAAGATTGCCAAGGAGGTGCGGAGCTTTCTAGGTTTAGCCGGATATTATAGGAGATTTGTACAAGGATTTGCGAGGATTGCCCGACCACTTACGGAGTTGATGAGACAAGGGGTAGTGTTTCAGTAGACGGATACTTGTGAGAAAAGTTTCCAGGACCTAAAGAAGCGGTTGACAACTGCTCCCATCCTTGTTTTACCATAGGAGGGAGTAGAGTATGATTTGTATTGTGATAGCATATGCCTTACGACAGTTGAAAAACTATGAGACACGCTACCTTACGCATGATTTGGAGTTAGCAGCTGTGGTTTTTGCACTAAAGATTTGGCGACATTATCTATATGGGGTCAAGTGTAATGTATATAAGGATCATAAGAGCTTGAAGTACTTTTTCACACAAAAGGACCTAAATATGCGACAGCGTAGGTGGTTAGAATTGGTAAAAAACTACGACTGTGATATTAAATACCACCCTAGGAAGGCTAATGTAGTGGCAGATGCTTTGAGTAGGAAGGTCTCCATAACTCATTCTAATGTTCAGATGGGATCACTTCAGGAAGTTATGGATGATAGTTTTAAGATTTTGGTAGGGAGATTGGCAGGATTGAGTATTCGACCCACCATACTTGAGAAAATTCAAGAAAGACAGTCGAGTGATCGCTGGTGCTAGGAGATGATACAGCAGGTTAGAGAGGGTCGAGAGACCGATTTTCAGATGGTCAAAGATATTCTCCGATTTAGAGGCCGTATATGTGTGCCAACAGACTCGGAATTAAGAAGACAGATTTTGAGTGAGGCACATGATACACTTTACATTGCTATGAGTGGAAATGAGAGGACATTTCTATGGATTTTATAGTTGGACTACCGAGAGTGTAAAGAGGATATGATGTTATTTGGGGAGTAATAGATAGATTGACGAAAACAGCTCACTTTATTCCGGTAAGAAGTAGTACGACTACTGAGCAATTGGCTCAGTTGTATGTATGAGAGATAGTGAGATTGCATGGTGTACCCAAGGCGATAGTATCCGATAGAGATACTAAATTTGTATTAGCTTTTTGGGACAGTTTACAAAGAGCATTAGGTACTCGACTAGCATTCAATACAGCGTATCATCCTCAGACAGACGATCAAACGGAGAGGATTAATCAGATATTGGAAGATATGCTTCGAGCATGCTGTATGGAGTATCAAACATCGTAGAATGAGTTGTTGCCTCTAATAGAGTTTGCATATAATAATAGTTACCAGTCGACTATTCAAATAGCTCCATATGAGGCATTGTACGGTAGACGATGTCGATCTCCGTTATATTGGGATGAGATAGGTGAGAGGAAGGATCTGAGTAAAGCCCTTGGACCGGATATGACTCAAAAAATGATTGAAGATGTTCGGATGATCCGAGAGAAACTAAAGCATGCTCAAGATAGACAAAAGAGTTATGTTGATCTAAAGAGAAAGGATGTGGAGTTTCAAGTAGGGGACAATGTATTTGTGAAGATTGCCCCTTACAAGCATGTAATGAGGTTTGGAACGAAAGGGAAACTTGCTCCTAGGTATATTGGGCCTTTTGAAATATTAGATTGAGTGGGCAAGATGGCATACAGGCTGGCTCTTCCACCTAGCATGGACATGATTCATAATGTATTTCACGTTTCTTTATTTCGTAAATACATTAGTGACCCTTCACATGTATTGGCACCTGATACAGTGGAATTGGAGGAGAGCTTGATTTATGAGGAGTGACCAGTTCAGATTCTGGATAGAAGGATCAAAGAGTTCCGAAATAAGCAAATTCCATTGGTTAAGGTTTTATGGAGAAATCATCAGGTAGAAGAGGCAACTTGGGTAGTGGAGTAGCAGATGCAAAAGCGATATCCTGAGCTGTTTGCTTAATTTCGAGGACGAAATTCCTTGTAAGTGGGGAGGAAATGTGACACTTAGATATAAATAAACCCTAATTTTTTATTATCTCTTGTCTTTGAAAATATTTTATGGAGTTATTGGAAGGAGACCGAGTGAAAATCGATTAAATAAGTTATTTTGTCGGGTAAGGGCAAAATAGTCTTTTCACTCAAAATTGAGATCAAAGTGAATTTTGATCACATAAAAAGTCTTAGAATTTCATAAATATTATGTTGGTATATTTAATTTGAATTCGAGACGCAGTTGGTATATTTTTGGGAAGTCGGTAATAAAAAAGGGTAAAATCGTCATTTGATAAAGTTTTGATTGATCAAGCTAGATGTCAAGAATATAAATTACTATGATAGAGTGTGTTAGAAGGAAAGATAGATTTTATAAGCATAAGAATGCCAAAATTTCTATTTTGGACAAAAAGGGACAATTTTGCTAAAAAGGGCAAAATGGTCATTATGTTAAGGGTCAGAAGGACTCTACCAGATTTTGATCACCCAGAACTCTTGTAAATGTTGGAAATAAGATATAGAAAAAGTGGAATTGAATTAGGATGTAAATTTCTCTATAAAGGATGAAAAATGACCAAAGTGACCAATTTTCTTTATTAGGGGTAAAATGGTCTTTTCATAAGGAATTAGAAGAAAAAGTGGTAATTAAAATTGATGGATTAAAGTGAAAGAATATAAAAATGGCTTAGGTAGTCTCATAATTTTCTTGGGAGCTAAATGCAAGTTTTGAAATATTTTTAGGCAATAGTATAATTTTCAGAAATATGAATTTGAATAATTTTGGTTGACTTTTCAAAATTGAAACAAAATTCACTTTTTCTTCTTCCTTGCCGTGAGGTGCTTCTCCCTTTCTCTTTCAATTTTTTGGACAAAAATCAAGCAAAATCTTTTAATCTGCTCGATTAAATGCATTACCGCAGAAGGAAAAATTGTTCTACGCGTCGAGAGTTTTAATCTGACAGTAAAAGTTCTTGATTTCACTAAGTTTTAATTTATGGATTTGTTGAAAAGTAGTTTTTAAAAGTGGTTTATGGTTTTTAATGGTGATTTAGGTAGTTTTGCGGTATTGGGAGGTTTAATCAAGCAATTAGCATATTTTAAAGGTAAGGAAATGTAATTTTCTTTTATGAAATTTGTGATTGGTGGTTGATTTATATAAGAATAGATTTAGGGATGGTGTTTAGATAAAATTGGGTATGGAATAATGTATAAAATGGAAGAAAATTTGAAAGAGGGGCAAAATGGTAAATTTAAAATACTGTTTATTGAGCCTCTAAATGATATATTTTAACATGTTATGGTATGTTTGAATGTGTATAGGTATGTTAGGGAGCAAATGAAATTAGTAGGAATTGATTTGGGTGGACACAATTAGGAAAAAATTTGTAGGAAGGGTAAAATGGTAACTTTGGTTATTATTGTGGAGATTTAGAAATATTTTGATGTGTTATGTATGTATAATACTTTATATAGTTGTTGGAATGCATAAATGAATTATTATTATGGCCGTGTGATTGAAGCGTGGTTAATATAATTTAGAATAGATTGTAATATTCAGAATGTTGCACGTTGGTTGTCATAATAATTATAGTAGTTATAATTATTATGTAAATTTTCTTTATTAGTAAATGATGCATTGATGTGGTTATCCATTAATATTGGATAGTATATGATATATTTATCGTGATAGTAGAAATTATAATTGTGATGAATAAATTCCAGTGAATTTGATAGACTGGGTATTTGTGAGTGTATATGATTATGGAAGTGTTATGAATTGTTGGTTAAGTATCACTATCCGCAAGTGCATTATACATTCATTATGTGAACGAATTTCATATGCGCATAAAGTTGAGATGTGAACGTTATTTATCATTTCTGTGTGTATAGGTGCGCATATGTGGTAATTATTGTGCATGATTTGAGTGTACAATAGTTTTTAAAAAAAAATGAATGCATGGTTTTAGGCCATGTGGTATTAATTGTGTGACTACATTAGTTATGGATCCGAATATTCAGATACCCTTCACACCTGCTGGTTTGGTTATAGCCAGATTATATGATCGATCATATATAAAATATATGTTCAGCCTGATAGACGAGTAGTGTGAATGGATTAAGGTTGGGCAAATTTACTTTGTGGCTACGATCCATAACTGTGTTAGCACGACCGGTCATATATTTGTCGATAATTTGTTAAAAATGTCATGTGTTTTTGATTTCGAAATGCATGTAAATTTATTTATATTCTATATAATAACTATGAGTATTATGTGGATAGTGATACATAGTATATGGTCATAGTGTATTTATCTCGTTAGATTATATTAAGGCGATATGAGTTTAATACCCTCTACGCCATCAGTATCGTATAGTATATATGGTAGGGAAACAAATTCTGTACTAGAATATTATGTTTCCTTACTGAGCTGTTTCGCTCACCCTTTGTGGATTGTGGTTTTAACAGGTAATGTGACACCGCGGGATATGGATGCAAACTCTTCGAGGCATTAACAGGGCTAGTATCTTGATGATGGGGGTATTTTTTTGGTGTTAATGCATAATTATGCATATGTATCTATATGTATATGTATATATATATATATATATATATTTATCTTTATGTAAAAAAAAAAAAAATTCAAATTATATCTTATGTAGTTGATTTTAAATAGAGGGGTGTTACACCATTGGTCCAAACTTCTATTGACGTTGCCATTTATTGTAGTCATAATAACCATCATGATGTTTTCAATTATCCTTTTTTAAACGCGGGGAATTTAATCATGACACTTTATTTTATCAAGTGCATGATAAACTTGGTCACATGGCTAAGAAAATGCTCTTAATCTTGTCAATAATTATATTCCTCAATCTATGGTTACCTTAAGCCAAACTCAATCTGATCATGAGTTATATCTTGATATTAGTGCCCATCACCTTACCAATGACATGACCAACCCCAGCATATGCAGTGAAGATTATGATGGTTCTAATCAAATTCAAATTTTGACAATGGTGTATGTTTATAAATTTTTAAAATTAGTTCCTCTCTTTTATCACATTTTGCTAAATCTTTTGTTCTTAATCAAGCTTATTTTTACTAAAATTCAAAAGAACATTACTTTTGTTCAATAATTTTGTAAAAATAATTTTTTTTATTTTAAATTACACTACTCATCTTTTGTTATTAAGGACTACTTGGAAAGAATATTTCATCAACGCTAGTTTAAGGGTAAATAACATTCATTCTTTAACTTTGCAAGCTCTCTCCATCCTTTTTACTTTTTTGACCTCTGTGCTTCATATTCGTTATGGCATAAATGTATTGGTCATGCCTCATTTTCAATTGGCAAACTAGTTATTTTACACATTACTTTTTTTGTTACTAATAAAAGATATCTTGTATGTTTAGATGATCAAATTGGACGCAGTTGTAACCTGTCATTTTGATCTTATCATCAATCTTCAAAATTTCCTTTAGATTAAATTTATATCGATGTTTAGGGATCAACATCAATACTTTCTAATACTGGTGCCTTGTATTTTATTTATTTTATAGATCACTATACTAAGTTTATGTGAATTTTTCTAATGAAATTAAAATTTGATGTTGAATATATTTTTCATCAATTTCAAATCTACGTTGAATGTCAATTTGAACGAAAAATTAAGAGTATGCAATTCCATTAGGTGGTGAGTATTGGAAAGTTGGGTTATTTTAAAATAATTGAAGTTCAACATAAAATAGATTACTTATATACATATATCAATTTCGAGTCTCACGGGTTGGTGTTTAAACTAGAGTGACATACAAAATGCGTTTTTGCATGGGTCACTTTAGGAAGATGTTTTAATGGTTCAACTTTAAGGGTTCCAGTACCCTCAATTTTGAAATATTTGTGGAAACTCAATTGGTCCCTTGTGGCCTTTCCCAAGCTCCTTGGCAATTGTTTTCTTGACGTACTGATACCTTGCAAAATATAGTCATTGATAGTAAATTAGATACTATTAGATTTAGATAATATATATATATATATATATATATATAAATGTGACTAAACATGTATTACATACATGCAAGCATAGTTATAAAAGAAGGGATTATCAAATATAATTTTTAAACTTTAAATTTAGGAATTTACCTTATTTAAGTGCTTAAGTTTAGTGAAGCCAACCCTAAATGTATAAGATTTTTACCCTTTAATACCATCTTTACTAGAAAGAAAAAGGTCAAAAAGAAAAAGAGAGAGAAAGAGGGAGAGTTTTCTTTTCAAAAATGAAAAATATATTAAAAATACCTTTCTTTTTGGTTTAAATAGTTTGAGCCAAAAAATAATTGTGATATTTACTTGTATATCCTTTTTAAATTATTTAATTTTGGATTATGCCTAAGTAATTAAAAGGAAACCCTTTTAATAATCATAATTATTTACTTGCTATGTAAATTATATTAATTTATATGAAAAGTAACTACAAAATTTTTTTAATATTTTTAACAGTTAAAGTGTCATAATTTTTATTCTAAAACCTAATACCTTAATCCTTTAAGATGTTACAATTAAATTATATCAAATTTTTTTGACATATTTAACCCTTAATAAAATGTCATAATTAAGCCCTCTGTAGATAATACTTTGTTTCTTCTCTATCTTTTCTAACTGTATTAGATTATTGGTGTGATCATCTAAGTTAATTATGGATTAGTCATGAGCTAATTTTGAACTCTTTCAAAAATTTATCCTTAAGCCAAATGATTATGATAAATATTTAGTAATGTACCATACTTTTTAAACTAGAATGAAGAAATATTTCATCGAATCTTTTTTAGATTGTACATAACATATATGTAAGGTTCTTTCGTTGTTCAATCCCAATTAAGTACAGATTTATAGAATGTCAAAAACATAAACTTGATATGTTTTTGAATTGTCGATCAATGCACCTTGAACTTGTTATTACAAATTTTTTTTCCGTATGATATGAAACATACTCTGACTAAAGATTTTTATTTTAGATATTTATCAACATTCGTCTAAGAACTCGAATCCTAATGAAGCCAGCAAGTATTTTTAGTCTAATAATTTCGAGTCAACAGATTCTATCTCAACTATCGTTTGCCTTAACATACAAATGTTGTTTGACTATATAAACTTTATTATACAAGACATGGTCAGTCTTGTATTTATACACCATATGTACCATATGTATTTGTATTAGATTCAATTACGATATCTCAAGTTAAAAGATTCTATTGTACACTAGTATAAACAAATGATAGGTTATTTATTATATACAATACCAAGTAATTTGTCATTATTTGGTCACGTTCAAAACATAATTCACCAACCGTTAATCTATACTAATGCCCTAGTGACATGATTATCATTGTCATCCATACTTATATTAACTCTTGATATCATTTTTAAAAACTTTCAGTGCCTACTTTGTGATATTGTTACTTGTTTAATATTATTTTTATAAGAAACCATTCAATAGGTTTATTTACACATTAAAAAACTTATGTAGACAATTCATATGCATACTTTGTTTAAATGTATGATAAAATAAAAGAAGCAATTTATGCATATGAATTAAAGAACTTTTTCTTTTATTATTTATAAAATATTAATACAATATAAAATGCCACCAAAACTAACAACATGAATGATTTTTAGGACATACACTAATAAACTTTCATTTGCACTAAAGTCATTCGTTGTTGTACTTTGTACCTATCTTTTTAAGATGATGATTTAATTGTTTTTATGTCACTGTCTTAATGAGTGGATTAATTATATTTTTTGCTAAAGGTATTTTTAAATTATAATCTTTCTAGTTCCAACAAATTCTCTTAAAATGTGATATTTTTGCTAAATATGCTTAAATTTTTGATATACTTTTAGTTTCTTCGCATGTACAATAACTCTAATATTGTCACAGAATATAGTCATTGGATAAGTCATATTCGAAATCACATCTAATTTAAATACAAACTTGTACATCCAAATATCCTTTTGCTACTTCTAAAACAGTAATGTATTTAGCTTTTATAGTAGAGTCTGCTATAATTATTTGTTTGGAACTATTTTAACTAATAACACCTTTGTTATCTATAAAAATGAACCCCAACTTAGACTTTTTATTGTAACTATTTGATTGAAAATTAAAATATAAGTGTACCTAAATGTTTAACTCTATACATTCACAACTCAAAATTAGATTTTTAGTTCTTCTTGAATATGTAAGGAATGATTTTACAACCGATCAATATTTTTCTCTTAGATTAACCTAATATGTGATTGTAATACTTACAATATAAACTATATCAGGTATAATAAATAACATTGTCTATATTAAGCTACATAAAACCAAAGCATAAGGCATATTATGCATTCATTATTGCTTTTCATCAGTGAACTCATTTCTTTAAAAAGATGGAGACCATGAATGAGAGGTAAAGTACCTCTCTTAGTGTTCTTTATACTGAATCAAATGTTTTAACTTTTTGAAACTTGGTTCAATCCATAAATGGATTGATGTTACTTACATATTTTATTTTTATTAGTAGTGGATACAGAACCTATTGGCTATACCATATAGATGTTTTCCTTAATGATATGTTAAATTTCATATTCATGGTATGTTGTAATAGTTAACATTATGCTGATAGATTTAATCATAGTTATAGGTGAAAAGGTTTTCTTACTTTTGATTATAACCTTTTGCCATTAGCTAGATTCTGAAGGTCTTTAACTTCCCATCATTACCGATTTTTCTCTTATAGACCAATTTACAACCTACATGAATTATTTCTTTTAGCATGCATGGATTCTTTTTTAGAATTCATTACTTATAGTCATTTGGCCAAATCTTTATGTAGTATAACTTCTTCATAACTTTTAGAATTATTATCATGATCATTTTCTTTCATTAAGAAAGATTCAAAATCTTGCTTATGTATAAAGTTGTATATCTACAATGGTTTTGATACTTTAAAAACTTTCAAACTAGAACTTTAGTATCATATATTAAGGTTTGTTGAATGGAGTAATGTTGGTTTGAGGCTCCATGGACTTTTCTTTGAGTTCAATATTTCTCCTTACACCACTTTTCTCTAAGAACATTTTCTCGAGATAATGCACATTTCTAGTGATTGAAATTCTATAATAAGATAGAAAGTAAAAGTAATATCCCAATTTATCTTTAAGATATCTAATGAACTGTATTTTCTTAAATTTAGGATTTAAATTATTAGATTTAATTAATTTAACATAAGCTGAACAATTCTAAATCTTTCTCTTGTTTAGACTTGGACTTTTTTTATACCATATCTCATATAAAGTATTTTGTATGAATTTTGAGGAAATCCTATTAAGGATGTGAACAATTGTTTGGAGAACATATCCTTATACAGATGTTGGAAAGTTTGTAAAACTCACAATTAATCGTACCATATCTAATAAGGTACGATTCCTCACTTCTGATACTCTTTTCTATGATTTAATTGTAGTATCTAAATGCTCTTTTTAGTTTATTTCTTAACTTCATTTTTAAATTCTTTAAATTTTTTAAAGATTTAAATTCATATTTCATTAAATTTAAATATCCATACCTAAATATATCATCAATAAAGATAACGAATTATTTAAATTCTTTTATGGCCATTGTACTAAATGGTTTGCATACATTTGTATATATAAGTTTTAATTCTTTAGCTTATTCTTCTTTACTCTTAAAAGAAGACTTTGTCATCTTATATTGGAGACATTATTCACAGGTTAGATAGGGTTTAGAACACAATCCACTTAAAATTTCACTTATTCTATGATGTTATAGAATTTTAGGATTTATTTCAAATTGAATTTGTTTGAAATAGTATTGACTAGACCATAATTGTTCATTTTTAAGACATAAAAACTATTTGTATTTACAGCTTTACCAGCTAAAATATTTTTAAAATATATTAACATTCGTTTATATTAAATTGTATTACATAACTTGATTTATATAAAATAGATACGGAAATGATGTTCTTACTAGCCATGGCAAAATATAATATTTTATATATATTCATAACATGTCCTGAAGGTAATTTTAGTTGGCAAGTCTCTATAACCTTGGCTGCAACTCTTATCCTATTTGCCATTTTTAAAATAATCTCACCTTTTAGCACCTTAAAACTACTCTAAATTTCTTACAAAGATATATATACATGAGATGCTATGACTAAATCTATTATTTAAGAATGATTATTTGAATTAATGTTTAATTCAAATTCAATTACATGATAGTGGTTTATAATTACTTTAGACTTCTTGAGACTATCTAAGTATTGAGGATAATTCCTCTTTCAGTTTTCGTTTATCTGACAAAGAAAACACTTTACTTTAAGTTTTACCCTTTTTGCCTTGGTCACATCCTTCTTAAAATTCTTTCTCTTATGTCTAACTTTTGGAATTTTTTTTTATTACTTTGGCCTTTTATTTGCCCTACTTGCTGAAGTGACATAAATATTTTTGTGTCTTTTCCCTTTATTATTCTATTTGTAAAATTCTTAAAGTTCATTGAGTAACTCAGGAAGAGTTTGTTTTGATATTCTTAGATTACAATTAATTATAAATGGTTTATAACTTGGATAAAAGAATTATAAAATCAAATTCACATTTAGACAATCATGCATATCTATCTTATACACATTCAATTGCCCTAATCCATTGATCATCTTGCTTGTATGATCATTTAGTGGCATTCCTTCTATTAGCTTTAAGTTAAAAAGGGATGCATATAATTCATACTCAACTATTCTAAAATTATCGCTATATAATTCTTGTAAAGCGACTAAAATATTATAAGCACTTGAAATAATTTCATATTTAGTTTATAGCTTTCTATTTATTAAGGCTAACATGTAACCTCGAGCCTTTCTATTATCCTTATTCCATTTCTCAAATACTTTATGTCTTATTGTGGAATCAGATTCAATATTGAGTGGTAAAGTTGCTTCCAAGATATAGACAATTTTTTTAAAGTTTATAACAATTCTAAGATTTCAAAACCAATCCTTAAAATTTAGTTCAGTTAAGATGTTATTTTCCATTATCTTTAGGAGAATGTTGTTAGCCATTTTTAGATATCACAATTAAGATGAAATTGTAAAGAAAAATAAAATGTTCATTAGTGCCTTGTATGCATGCATGTGTGTATGTATATATGTATGTATCTATGTATATATATATATATATATATATATATGACCTCTTTTAAAGTATAATTAAATTATCTTTCACAATCCCGTATTTCTATGGATAGGATTTGAAAATTTTCATCGGATTAAATTTTTAATAAAAAATCAATTTCTTATTAAATTCAATTAACATCACATAATAAAAACCTTGAACAATTAATTTTGATAACTAGGAAACCATTTTCCTTTTATATCACTATAAAAGGTTTGATTCATATTATTTGCCCTAGGTTCAAATGCCTTACGTAATAAAAATCTTAGTACTCTACACTAGTTAAATCCAAACTATTATGCTTTCTTAAGATAGTATTTTCATCTTATCCTCACATAATAGAATCTTTGTTAAAATGAAAATATCCATTCAAGAACAAGATGAACTTAATTCTATTACATAAAGGTTATATCTCTCACATAATAGAAATATTGGGATATAGAAATTTATGTCAAAGAATTCTTAGTTATCTCATAATAGAAGGGTTGGATTTAATAACTTTATTAGGAAAGTCTTATATTTAACCTCAATCAATTTTAATATCTGAACATATCACACACATATCTCATCCATATCACATATATGCAAAAATTAAAGCATATGGGTTGAAGATGTGGCTTTTGAAAATACATCCTAAAAGCAAACTATTTACCTTAATTCTATATCTTGGATTGGATTGACATTCAAATGCTCTTTGGATTTCCATCCAATTGTCACATTTACAAATTGGATCTTAAGCATGCAAGCCTGGTTAAAATAAATAAAGGCATACATAAAATAAAATTTAATTATTAAATGCCATTTCAATAAAAAAATTACAACTGTTTTGAATATTTTTTAAAAATTAAATGGTACCCATGATTTATGCTCTAACTAATATTCATCTGTCACATAAATAAATATTTATTTATTCATACTATGTACAATAAATAATTTTAAAAGCATGAATTTAAAACATACATACATACATACATACATACTGAGTTTTAAAACTTTAATCATATATAAATCACAATAACTTATAATAAGTTTTAAGTTTAGTAAATATATTAGTTTTTTAAATACATAAAATATATACATACTTATATACAATGCATGCACATTATATGACTTGAGATGAAATCATGGTCGTTTTAAAAATTTCATAATATTTAAATACTTTACAATTTTTTTTCAAAATTTATTAGAAATATCATCATTTAATTACTATTTTGTAGGATTTTATATATCACTTATTACTGGTTAAGTTAATGTCACTTTTTGATAATATACTAAGTGCAAGTAAGACATAATTTTTTAAAACAATAAACACTCATACTATAAAATAAAAGGCATTCACTTACCTTGGTTAATGGTGAGTTCTCTTATATGCACAAAAAAATCATCACATGAATGTGAAGACATGCTATATCTAGGGGATACTCCTAAAGATCTCTTCCATTTTATACGAAATATTGAACAATACTTAATAATAGTATCAAATTTGAAGGAATACTTACACTTATAAAGTCTTTTATACACTTATGATTGCCTACTAAATAAGTAATAAAGTTTGATGTTCTAACATATTAATATTAACATTTATAAATAATTTTCTTATAAAATTATTTTCTCATCACATAAAATCCAATGCATATGTTCATGCTTTAATGTCAATACACATAACTTATAAGCAATTATATATATAATCATATCATTATAAATAACCACATAATACATAACATATATAACTAGAAAATACTTTTAAAAGCACAATGAAGCACATAAATATATTTATCATGATTTTTTTAGAAAATACAGTATATTTACCTCTTTGCAATAATAATGAATGCTAAATTAAACACTTTAATCTATAATTAAAAATTAACATTCATAAGGCCCATATATACTATTACAAAGCATAATATAACTTATTAGATCTTAGTAGTTCAACTTATATAACCCAATCTATTTATTTGATAAATTAATTTTCCTAAACTTGTTAAAATTGGTCTTATATTGTTTAAGGATCCTAAATGATATTATTTTCTAATAAAATTAAAACATAATATTTAAGAAATATAATATAAGATCATATAAAAATATTAACTTTTAACATCTTATAAAATTAATTTTTTTTTTTCATATTTCAAACATGATCACTTATCTTAACAGTATTAATAAATATACTAAATAATTGCTAAACTTTGATTTTTAAAAATTATAATATGTTCTCAAATGTCATAAAATTTTGTAAAGATGATAAAGATATAGATAGTAAGACATTAAAATTTTTGAAAAAATTTACATTTTTTAGCCATCTTAAATAAATTTTGTATTCAAATTTTCAAATTCTAGTCAACAAAAATCGGTAATAAGTTATGTTCATTCAAAATTTTATAACAATTTGATGACAAAAAAAATCAATCCTAAAATTTTAGTATGATATAATAGATATAATTAAAAATCAACATAGCAAATTTCGTAATTTTTAAATATAATTTGATTAAATAAAATAATTTTATCATTCATTTGCTCTACAAAAATGAGCAGTCTTCAGCATTTTAAAGTCAAATTCAAAAAATTATTAAAAATTATAAATTTAGTATTTTTTAATAAAACAAAATTTATAATAACTCTATAGATGTGTAGTTTATTTATATAAATCAATTTTTTCAAATTCATAACACGCGATTTTACAAAATTCATTGACTAAATTACTATCTTATATCATCTTTGCAACAATATTCTTTTTTTTTTTCGATTATCAATTCACAAATAATAATCCTTAATTCTTAATTACAAAAAATTAAAGTATAAAAACCCCAAATTATGATACAAAATTCTAATTATCATATTTTATGAAATATAAACAACAAAATTATTTTTTAAACTTATAACAAAATCCCAAAATTGAATATTAGATAAAGAGAAAACTTACAAAATTTTTTTTGTCTCTTTCTTCTCCCAAAATTTGTAAAATCTAAACACAACCTAACCTATTCATTTTATACTTAAAATAAAATTTTAATTTAGTCCTTAATGTTTCTCTTTTTATTTATTTTACTCTAAAGTTATAATTTATTGTTAAAATATCTTATTATTTCTTATATTATAGATTTACGCCATAAAAATGTAACATTCATTACTTATCTATAACTATATAATATACACTTAATAAAAGTAGGTGTTAAAATAAACATTACTGGTTAAAGACACTGCTAAGAGTTGTAGATCACTTGCTAAAGCAACACCGTCACTTTCTGAAACAGCCATATCACTTTTGAAAGAACTCGTCATAGAGTTCTTACCATAAAGAAAACAATCCACCTTCTTCTTCTTCTTTTGACTTTGATTTAGAATTCTTGTTTTCTGACTCACCTTTCTTTGGTTCCACCTCACTCATTGGACTTCTTGGATAGTGAGTCATTCTTCTTGACCTACATTATCTTGCGGCTTATTCTTTTTCACACAAGTTATTAAGAGTTTCCTTATAAAACATTAGGGAAGTCCTAAAGTGTTTGAAGGAATCTGGTGAAGACCTTAAAGACAATAAATCTTGATTTTCCTCTTTAAACTGCACGTCAATCTGTAGTCACTAACTAATGCACTAGTGAGGTCATTCAAGTATATCATGACATCACTAACTACCTTCATTTTTATACCATATAATTGGCCCTTGAGGGGTTAATTTGTTCGACAATGTCTCCCATGTAAAGCTTCTCGAGCTTCTTCCATGCATCTTTTGCACTCTTTTTGTTCCATGATATTGCATACAGTATTGTCGGTAAGATGTCATTCAATAGAGCTCGGCATCTTCTCATCCAATTTCTCCCATCTCTCTTTTGACACTTCTTTTGGCTTTTTCTCAATGCCTAAAATTGTAAAAAAGTAAAAATAAAAAATTCTTGTTTTATAAGGATGTTTCGCATCTTCCATTGCTAGAACGTATAGTGTATTTTTCCAAAAAATAAAAATATAAGAATACAATAGGAAGACAAAACAGCAAAGAAGAAAAACAAACCATAAAAAAACACAAGCAATTTCACATGGTTCACTACATGGACTGTCGAAATAGAGAATAATAATGATATAAGATTTAACCCTAATCTACTTGGCTTTCTCACGTACTAAATCT
>CP135534.1:6229339-6240185 GCA_032402905.1 Khaya senegalensis | reverse complement strand
TGAAGACCAAATATGCTAAATAATAACAATGGCAAGCTACATTTTATCAAACAAGTATGATTTGTATCCCAAACCTAACAAATCTTGATTTGTGTTGTCATTCTATCAACTTTAGATTAGTTAGTGCATTTAAAGATTAAGAATCATATATAGGCCAATTTGTGCATGATTATAATTTTTAGATTTTAATTTGTTATTTTTTTACGTGCTAAAACTTCAACTATGAATGTGAACAAGATGATCTATAGTGATTTCTTGATGATTTTTTTTTTTTAAGTTTGAGACAATTTTTGTCATGTTTCTTTGACGTAAATCATCTAGAACTCAACGAAAATGGTTGTCTTACTGCAACAAATCTTGTCAATGCAACATGTTTTCTCAACAATCTATATCAAGTTGCTCGATTAAATTCGTTATGCTAGTGCATTTTATTAATATTATTCTGCATAAAAATTAGTTATTATTATCTTTTTACTGTTTAATAACATATTGATATTCAAATCTAATAATGGTTATGATTTTTACATAGATGGTAGGTCTTTATTTGATATTGTCTCTAAATGGTTATGGGAGAATTCAACAAATAACAATAAAGCTTACAAAGGTAGCCAAATGTTTGGTTTATCTGTTGGTCATAATGTAATGTATCAAGAACTCATAGACAAACTCTATTCTTTGCTATAGGTAAATCCAGCTAAATTCAGTATTAAAATAAAATCAATATATAGACATTGCTTACCTTCTTCAGCATTATTTAATTCAGGATTATTTGATATAGAAAATGACAAAGGGGTTGCTTTTTTATTAAAGTTAATTGTCAGGTATCAATGTTAGGGAGTTACACTACTTTTTGTCATATTTGATAGCCAACAAACTACTCCCTGAACACTACTGTCTATTGTACAACATGTAAAACCATTCATACCATTAATACAAATAAATTTGACAAATCTATTTGTTTCTTTAATTGGTTGTAACCAAGTTAGTTCCATGTTTCCTACTACTAATGTGCATGCACAATAATCTCTAATTTGATATAACGAGGATCCAACAATTGACTATCATGAAATTAGGTGTGAGCAATATCAAGACACTAATGATACCTTCTAAACATTTGGAATAGGTGATATTTCCGAAGACTCAAGACATGAAACTTTCTTTGGTCAATCATCTCTTATTGTCAAAGTGTCTTCTCAAACATGTTAAAATGTGAGTCCATCATCCTATGAATTGTTGCAGCCATTGCCTCTAATTCCCGCATAAATTAATTTCCCAATGTACAGGTTCTTCAGTTCCGTGGATGCTCTAGTTGTAGTCGGAAAACTAAAGTATTTAACTATGCTATTTGCATTAACAATACTAAAGTATTTACAAAAAATGTGTTTTTGTTTTTTTTGAATACAAAGTGTACAGGTTGAGAGAGAAGAAAAGGGCAAAGATACAAAGGACATGAAATAGATATTTTGATCCCAATTATAATAGTTAATTCACTTGAGCTATAAATGTAAAATAGCCCAAAATTTGGCCCATTTCTTGAAAAAAATCCAAGAGATTAATACATGTTTAAATTAACTTAGTTTTTCTATTAAAAATATATATTTTTTTATATTATTACTTTTTAGAATTGATATTTTTACATTTTTAGGGTAAAAGATATGTGCTAACAATTGCCTTAAGGTTACATGGCTTAGAAGAATGCAGATAACCTATCTAAAAAGACAAGTTTGTGTTTGGTAAATCTAATAAGCAATAGTTATTTGCTAATACTATTTTTCAAAAACTAAGTTGAGTAATTTTGGTGCACTAGACATGACTAAATTGGAATTAAATATGATGAGATTCGACTAAAGTAGATTACCATTCCCATAAACACAAATTTTTAATACAAATCAATCACTTTGCTACTAATATCTTGATTGAAAATCTTTGATGAATAAATTTAGGGGGAAAGGAATTCAACAACAAAAAAATGCATATTAAAAACATTAAATAATTATGTGAGTATTATTTTTAAAAAGATATTTGATCAGATTATTTAAAACTTTTTACATTCAATAAAAAAAACTTTTTTCTTAAAATAAAAGTATCTAAAAAATCTTATTCAATTAAAAAGAAAATAAAAATACTTAATTATCAAAAATTTCTAAATTAAGCAGATTAACTAATTAATTATTGTATTATTGTAATCTTGAAATATAATGTTGATTTGTTATATTTTAATTATAGAATTTAATTTTGATAATTGTGTTAATTTGTGTCTCGTGTATTTTCTAATTATAATTTATTAATTAAATGATTAATGTTTTACTTGTAAACTTGTAAGTTATTATCTTTAAATTTATATATATATATATATATGACTTTAATTAAAAATATCATTAAAAATTATACATCTTGATGAATTATTTTATAAGCTACTCTCTGGAAAAATTTCCTTTATTTACTTTATAAAAAGCTATTAAAACAAGCATATTATAATATTAATAATTGTAAAAGTCTGTCATTCAAACTTATAAAATAAGGTGTTTTTAATTTTTCAATGGCAATCCCAAATCAAGCCTAAATTTGTTAAGTTAAAAAGGAATTTTTGATGGTTTTTGAAGATTAACAAAGTTAAGAGCATGCTTGGTATGATCTCTATGTTACCAAAAAGAGCAAGTTTTAAGGATGCATTTTAAAGACCTTATTAGATGAAGTCGTATTCGAAAAATTGAGATCAATTCCAATAAAATTCAATTTGGATATTTATTCTCAAAGACAAAGAGTTTAGATATCTATTCTTAAAGACAAAGAGGAACAATGTAAATATTCAAAGATTGACCCATATACAATTAGGAGAGAATTTAAACTTAAATCTCAATCTTAAGTTTAACGAGGGAAAGTAAACATCGGCAAAATAATTGTTGCTTATCATATTTGATAAAATTGAATTAATCTATTATTATTCTTAATACATTAATTTTAGTTAAGAATTATCAACTTTAATTAATTTTAAATAATTAATTAAATCAAGTAAGTATAATACAAATTAAATAGAAAAGACAACAAAATTTTAATGTAATTTAAATTTGTCAATCCTATACTCACGTGATCACATCTAAAGAAAAACAATCCAATAAAAAAATAAAGATTACAAGTATTAATAAATTTAAACAAAATAAAGATTTTTTCTTATATTTGTTACCCTAATTTTTAATATTTTTACATGAACTTATTTATCAAGATTTCTTGCCTTGATGTGTCAAAATTTCTTCAACTTAACTAAATTAGATCCCCTTGTTAGTTACTATTGAACTCTCTTTAATAAGTGCAAGTCTTCTCCTGAAGAATAATAAGAAAATGTTTTGACAACATTTAAAATATTTCTCTTTAAATTTATAAAATTAGATATTATAAACTTATAATATCTATCAAGTTATTTCTCTCTTTAAATCACAAGAATAATATATAAACAACTTAAAAAATAAAGAAATCAAGGAAACAAGAATATACAGCTCTTTTCTACTTTTGGCATTCTCTCTTAACGTCATAATAAAACAAATAACATGCACACATACACACATAAAGCAAAACCTAATCCTAATTGTGTGTAATTTTATTTGTTAAAATAAAAGAGAAATGTAACTTTCTCAATTTTTTTCCTTTTATTTATAAAATATATTTCGTAATAAGTTTTCTCATTAAATATAAATATCAACATTACCTAATATAATTCCAAAAATTATCTTATTTTAAAAATCATAAACATATGGATGAATAGTATTATATTTAATGAGCAATAATTAACATAGTATATTGCAATAAGATAGTTAATAAAATAATTTTTCAAAATATACTAATACTGTAAATCTTAACAATCTCTCCCAATGGTATTCTTTTGACAAAACATTTTCTCAATCATGAATTGAGAGAACATAATTTAAAACAACCAAATTATTAAAACATGAAGCATAGAGAAAAAAAAATAACTACACCCTTTCATTGTGCTATAAAATCATTAATTTCTAGTTTTTTTATTCAAGTTTTTCTAAGTCCTTAAACAATCTTAAATTTTGATTTTATTTTATTTCTTAAAAATTTTAAAAATTTAAAGCATTTAGGTCAAATATGATCTTTGATATTGCAAAAATGACATATATAAATCTTTTGGTCTTACCTTGTAAACTATAGGATTTGGTCTTACCTTGTAAACTATAGGATTTATGATATGAAATCTTGCTTTTAATAATGCTAAAAGAATTAAAATCAATAGGTGAAACTTTCACAAACACAATTTTAGGGTAAGAAAATTTTTCACCACGATAGCCAAGTTCTTGGTGATTATTGTAATTTTTTTTTTCAAGTTTAAAATATAATCAAGTTTTGACATACTTAAATTCAACATCTTTAAGAATTTTTTAGTAAAGTTTATATTTTACTTCACTTATCTTTCTATCTTTTTGAACTATAATCATCTTCAATGAGCTTGTCATTTTCTTTGCTCAAATTGTTATTTTAGAAAATTACTTGTATTTTCAAAAACTTGTTGTAGGTACACATATTAACTTACTTATTAAACATTAATTTATAAAAAATTTGTATTGTATCTATGTTTAACTCACTTTTTGTATCATTTTTATCAAAATAAAGTTCACTGAGAACAATTTTTGAGTCACTCATTTTTTCTGCTTCATTGCAATGAACATTAGTTAATTATGTTGCCATATTACTGGATGCCTGCACATTTTCATCCTTTCTAGAATATGAGGTAATATTAATAGCAATGCAGTTAATTACATTTTTTGTTGTTTTCTTTTTTGATTCATCATTACTTCAGTATGTTTTCATGGTCTTTGATTTATTTATGAGTGTATTTACATATTCAGCTTTAACGTCTTTGTAACCATCACATTTCTTATACCATATGCCTTTTTTTCTATTATTTTTAGAAGGATTACAAGTGATGTACCTTTTAAAGGAATTTTAAAAGTTTGCTTGTTTTTTTGTCCTATTCTTTTGAAAATTTAATTAAAGTTTTTAGTGAGAATTGTGATACCTTCAAAATCATCAACGTTCGCTTCTTCTTTATCTTCAGCATCCTTTGTTTGGCTTGAAAAGCTAAACATTTCTCCTTTTTTACGTTGTTTTAGGTTCATCTCGAATGTTCTTAAGATTCCATTAGTTCTTCAACCTTCATTGAATTAATGTCCTTACTTTCTTCCATTGTTGTGACTTTTGCTTAAACTTGTTAAAAAGTGAACGCAATATTTTCCTTATAAGTTTGAAATCTAAGTATCTTTCACTTAAAGTATAAGATTCATTAGCAATATCATTTAATTTAGAATTAAAGTTAGCAAGTAATTCATTTTTTTTTTTCCTAGATTTTCAAATTTAAAGCAAGTATTTAGAGTTTAGAATGTTTCACTTTCGAAGTTTCCTCATGTATAACTTTAAGAATACTTCATGCTTTCTTTGCAAATTCACAAGTTGAAATCAACTTGAACTGATTCATTTTTATAACATTGAACATTGCATTAAAAGCCTTGGAATTATAGTTTGACAAATTATCTTCTTTGATTGTCCACTTTTCTTCAGGTCTAGTTTTTATAATTCCCTTTATCATTGGCCATAGCGAAAGAAGTATAGCCAACTAATATTACACGTTGTGCCTATTTATCAATGGTTCTAATAAAAGCTCTTATGCTTATCTTTCAATACAAATAGTTTATGCTATTAAGTAATGGTGGTTATGATATAAAACCTCCTTCTTTTTGGGCGTTCATATCTATATCAAAACAAATCAAAACACTGAGAATCTCACCAAATAAGTGATTCCTTTTTATACCAATTGATATATCTATTTTAGGTAAAGATTCCCAATTTTAATTAATTTTAAACAATTAAGTAAGCAAGCAAGTATAATAAAAATTAAATAGAGAAGACAAGAAAATTTTAACATAGTTCGAATTTCTCAATTCTACATTCATTAGGCCACACTTAAAGAAAAATAATCTACTAATAGAAACAACGATTATAAGTACTAATGATTTTAAATAAAATAAATACTCCCTCTTATATTTATCATCACAGTTTTGAATCTTATTAAGTGAACATATTAAGTGAGATTCTTTTGCCATGATATATCAAAATTTATTCAACTTAACTTAATAAGATCCTCTTACTAATCACTATTAAACTCATTTTAATAAGTACAAGTCTTCTGTTGAAGAGTAATAAGAAAATATTTTGACAACACTTAAGATAACTCTCTCTGAGTTTATAGAAATAGATTTATAATATCCATCAAGTTGTTTTTCTCTTTAAATCACAAAAATAACGTATAACAATTTTTTAAATAAACAAACAAAAATATGCGGCTCTTTTATGATTTTGGTGTTCTCTCTTGGCTGTATAACAAAACAAATAGCGTGTGCGCGTGCGCGCACGCACGCACACACACACACAAAATGTAATCTTAATTATGTGTGATTTTGTTTCTAAAAATAAAAAAGAATGTAATTTTTTAATCAAGAAAAGGACTTTCCTAAATAAAATTTTATTTTTTCAATTATTTTTTTCTTTTATTTGTAAAATATATCTCATAATAAATTTTTTAATTAAATATAAGTATCAACATTACCTAATATAATTTCAAAAATTATATAAAACTTGTTCTTTTGACCTTACAGGTAATTTAATCTTTTGTACTTAAATTACATTTTTACATATATACATACTTCATGACTCGTTGGCATATTATTGAAATTTATTATTTAATTTATGAGATAAAATTTCTCTTTATTTATTTATTTTAATTAATTTAAATTATTTATTTATTTTATTTTAGTTAATTTAAATTATTTATTTATTTACTATATATGTTATTTAATATAAAAGTTGTTATTTTAAATTTTTTAATAAAGAAAGTATTTTGATAATTATAAATTTAAAATTTTAGTTAGAAGGCTTAAATGTAGAAAAGAATAAATGTTAAGAATTTTATGTAATTAAAATATAAGGGCTTAAATAAAATTATTTTTTTATTATATAATCCTATCTCTTTCTTCTTCTTACTGTTGGTTGCCCATTTCTCCCCCTTTATTTTTTTCCTCTCTTTTTCCTCCTATCTTCCACCTTTACATACCTCATTTCTCTCTTTTATTTCTCTTCTTATTTTTCACTCAAATTTAATTTATCTCATATTCCCCTCACTTCTCTAACTATATTCTTTAAAAATTTTACTCACACTCTCTTTAAAAATTTAATAGGATTTTGAATTTAAATTTGGGTAATTTCAATTCAAAAGTCTTTATGAATTTGTGAAATTTTCATTAAGTTTTGATAAGATTTTTAACCATTCTAAAATTTTAAATTTATTTCATTTGAGTTATTTTAATTTAAATGTTAAAATGGGTATTGTATTATGATTTGGTTTTTGAGTTCTGAACTTAATCTTGAGGTTTGAGATTTAATTGTGAGTTGTATGCGAATGAGAAAACTTTACTATAAAATTTCATTGTATAGAAATCGATTAAATGACAAGAGTTTTCAGTTTTTACATTTAATTAGATCGTTGTTAATATTTGAGTTAAATTTTGATTTGAATTGTGTTTAAGGCTTGATTGGAACTTTAGAATGGTTATTTTTTATGTTTAGAAATTAAATGTAAAGTTTAATTTCAAACTAATTTGATAAATGCCAAAATTGCAGTTGATGGCGAATGAAACAACTTTCCTCAAATTTCAATTTTCTTGTAGTTTTCCTTATTTTATAAAAAATAGAAATATTTTTTAGCAAACTATATTAGAAAAAAAATTATAATATCCTTAAAAACCTTTCTAATGAGTATTTATAAAATTAATTTAGAGTTTATTTACTATATCAAAAATATCAATTTTCTAATCTTTTTCTTATTTTTACCATACAAATTTTCGACCCAATGCAATGGCACTTGAGTTTTTGCTTTCGCAATTTCATTAAGCACTATAGCAAGTACTATAGCACGAGTAACATAGTAAGTTGCGGCGCATGGCCGCAATATTGAGCAATTTGTTTGCTTATTTTGAGAATCAATTTTGAATCCCAAACAACTTTCAAATTGAATGATTCAAAAATCTTTTGAAAGTTTAAGAAGTTTAGTTTATTTCTTCAAGCGAATTTTTTTTTTGATGTTTTGACCCTAATATTTTTGAAATTATCAAATTATCTTTAAATATCGATTTTAACTAAAAGTTTTACAATGTCTATAAATAATTTAGTGTAAACTCAAGCCTTAATATATGTATTAACTTAAAGATTTATATTCATCGTACATACATATTACATGTTAGGTATATAAGTATTTTATTAGAGTTGAGTATTTAAAAAAAAATGTATATATATTCTTTAGGCACCTGCACCTTAAGAGAATATCCAAGCTAGCGTGAGAATAAATAAAAAAGTATACACCCTCTCTTAAATAGTGAGTAAATAATAATAATATTTAATTCATTAGGTAATTTTTTTAAATTTCATACTTTTATTTTCATAAATTATTTTAAATTGTTTTGATTTATTGGAATGCTAACTTAGTACATAAATGATTTGATAAAGCTGAGGTTTATGGATTAAATGCTTATTATTGTCTTGTATGCTTATGATTATACTTTATTGAAATGACCCTCAAGCTATATACATATTTATATAGTTAGTATTGAAAGTCTCTGAATATAAGTTCTTAATTCATTCAATGTTTATCAGGGTTTAATGGCAAAATGTCTTCACAATGTATTTAAATATTTTTAAACTATATACTATAAATATAATTTAAATCTGGATTCTCTTAAAATTTTATAACACTCATGTTATAGATATGAATTTTAAATGTAATTAATGTGTGTGTGTGTGAGCATGTTCATGTACATTTTTCATTTATAAATAGAATGTATGATACTTAAGATTGTTAGGACTCTAATGGAATATTCTATATTAATAAGGTGTAATTGGATAGTACACGGCAAATGTTACGTGGTGGTCTTCAAATTGAAGAGTAATAAATCATCTCATTGTAAAAATCACGAAAAGATGAATAAATAATATTTCATTTAATAAACAATAACCAATATAATATGTTGTAACAAGCCGTTTAACAAACTGATTTTCTCAAAAGATGTCAATGTTACAAACAACATTGCAAACCTTAACAATCCTTAACTAGTGTGCAATTGAATAAGGCCCCGTTTAGGGTTGCATTTAAAAAATAAAAATCAAAGTAGCTTATTTCATTATTTTAGATTACAATAGTATTTGATTAAATATTTAAAGTTGCTTATTTCATATTCTATCATATTTTGATGCCAACTTTTAAAAGTAGGGAATTATTTTTAGAAGTAACGTATAGACTAGTTACAGTAAAAGTAGGGAATAATAATATACAGTAAAATTTTTATAAATGAATGTTTGATAAATTAATAACCTTGATTAATTAATAAAATTTTTTGGTCCTGACTTGGACCAATGTACTAAATTAATAATTTTGCTAAATGTATAAGATGATATTTTTTTTTTCAAATTCTCTAAGGCCCAATGAAAATATAAATAAATAATTAATCGAATACAAAATAATAATAATAATAATAATAATAATAATAATAATAATAATAATAAATAACATTTAAAATTCATAATATTTTATAGAATTTTGTTTCTTTACACGTTCAATTTTCTCAATTCAATTATTTTCTAAAATATGCATCAAAGTTGTTTGTCTTTTATTTGTTCCTAAATTGAACTCAACATCATCCTTAATTTTTTGCAAAGCATATACTCCATTTGGAATAAATTTTCTTGTTGTAGAAAGTAGTTAGTTAAGGTTATTATTGCTTGCAAGACATTTTTTGCGGTAACATTTGGCAACACGCTACTGTCATTTGGATTATGATCATCATTAGCTACGATCCATTACCCTTTGAATAATCCCTTCATCAGAATGTAAAACTCTTCTTAAATTAATAAATATTCATTTATCAACAAATTAGTAAATTGTTCATTTTTTGATAAATAAATAATTTCACTAAAGTAATTTTTTTTTTCTTAAACCTAACTATCTTAATTTATTGAGATTTTACTGTATTTTAATTTTCTATTGTATCCACATTATTTTAATAAAAAGATAATTAAATAATATATACTTGTAGACTTTTTTTATTTAAATTTTTATTACATTAAAATTATCTATGATACTTGTATCTATACCCACATTGAAATATGCTTGAGTCATTATGAATAATTTTTTTTGGTATTCTATTCATATTTTAAAATTTATAATTTATTATTAATTTATAATTAAAATAAATTATATTTGTATTCATTTTTTTTCATGGCATATCATTGTTATCTTAAATTTTTGTGTTAGTAGAATTTTGTTTTCCACTTTCAGTAAAATTGAACACTTCTTCAGCAACAACAACAACAATAAATGCATGGACAAATTTTAACTTATGTTTATTATAGTCATTATACACCATTGGAAATAATAATAAAAAAATAATCAATTAAATATTTGATAAATTCTACTTTTAAAAGTATTGTAAATTTCAAAAGTAATTTATATGTGGTTGATAAATTTTATTTTATGTGATAATAAAAATAATGATACACACACTTATATTTGTGTACGTATACGCACGTGCATACGTGTATCATCTTTTTTTAACACAAAATATACATACAAAATTTAATTATTTATTTTTAAATTTTTCAATGGTTAAGACTTACTTACATGAAATTCTTTTTAAAACAAAAATCTATAATTAATTAGTAGCACAACCCATTATTACCCAATTATCTTTTCCACTTAATTTTTCTCTCAATCTTTGATTTTTTTTTT
>CP135534.1:6162815-6223748 GCA_032402905.1 Khaya senegalensis | reverse complement strand
CTTTAATAAATGATTTTTTTCAATTTAATTACTTTAATAGACAAGTTGTTTCCCATTTTAAAAACAAAACTTGCACTTAGAAGTTAAATGTTATTTTTTTTTTAAATTAATTTATGATACTTCTTGACTAGCTAGAAAATAAATTAAGCCTTCAATTGGTTTGGTCTGACCTAATAACTTTTAAGAGTCTACAACTTTACTTTTATGAATTTAAAACTCTTTCTTCCTCCTTTGTGCACTATTAATTTTATCACTACGAAACTCATCTTTCTTCCTCTATGCTTCCTCATCATTGTCTTTGATTGGAAAATTTCAATCTATACGAAATTTCTAAATTTGTAAATTGACTATCCTAGGTCTCTTATACTTGCATTCAGGAAGGTCCTAGCCATGATCTCAAATTTAAAGCTATTATTAATTTAAGAGTCCTCACCATTGTTTTACTTTCCGTTAGGCTAAACACTTTGCCATTTATGTCGATTTTTATTCTCTCTTTATTAGTAGGCCTTCTCCTTCTCTCACAATTAGGATTCTAGTTAGTTTACACCTTTTCCTTCCTTTTTGGGTTGTCCAGCTTACAATTTTAGCTTTTATTTGCTTGAGTTTCATTTTTAAGAATTTTTGTTCTTTTTTCTTAGTCGATCAATATATAATTATAATAGAAATTAAGCAAAAATTAAACTCTGTGAAGGAAAATGAAAAAAATTTTTGACAGTCAGATGTCATAGCACTTTAAGTTTGTACGGCTATGATTAGTAAAGATTCAGCTTAAGATTATTTGATTTTTTAGTTTGAAATGAACACAATGCCCCTTGATATGCATTTATGGTTATGAAATGAGTGGGATTTTTTGAGTTAAGTGGTGACAATTAGGTGTCTTAATTATTTAGAACATTTTAAAGAAAAAATGAGAACTCGAAAGTTTCTGGATGTGAAAGAGAGAAAGAAGATGTTCACTAAAAGACTAATTTGGATTTGTTTGTCATTTTATATGGTAAAAAGCTGTATTTTTCCTTCTTGGTGTTATTAATTCAACCTATGGTGGCATTTTGACCATAATAATTTTACGGGTATGATGACTTCTCGGGGATTCAAATATTGCTGAGATGGTGTTATGATTTTTCATAGTCATTAAGAGTAAATTGTTACAGAAGTAGTTTAAGTTTAATAATGAGCTTTCACAAGTTCATATATGTCTATGGATCATTGGATTTGTCTTTCTCAAGTTGTATGTGAACTTCCTAGATAATAAACATTAAGACTAAGTATGTAGACTCTAAGAATCTATAATAAATAAATACTTTCTGTTGTGAGTGTAAGAGTAGTAAATTGATAGAGGTTTATTCTTACGTTTTCTTTCCTCTTTTGTATTTTTTGGCCTAAGATTAATATTAATGGACTTTTCAAGCTAAAAAAATTTTGTTTTCTATTTTATGCTACACAAATATTATACTATTCTCTAACTATATTATAGCAATTTAAAATCAAATAAAATTAAGCTAAATTTGTATGAAATCGTTAGGTATCATATGTAATTTATGATTTTTATTTTATTGAAATACGTTCAAGTATTTATTTGAAATAAATATTTTTACTTGTTCAGTATTTTTATTTGTTTCTCTTTAATTATAAATCTAAAATATATTTCTTTTTTCAGTTTTTGAAGTTTGAAGAGTAAAGATGGATGTTTTTGGTGAAATACTCAAGCTACTTTTAAGGTATCTTGAACTCATAAAAATACTTCCAAAATGTGGAATCATTTTTAGCAGATAATTAATTAATATATTAGTTTTGTTAAAAATATAAAATATAATTATTATGAAAAGTTGTTAACATACAAAGTTCAATGGAGTAATTCTGCTATGAAAAAATATATTGATAGATGCATTAAATTTCATCATATCTAGATAAAAGGTAAAGAATGTTTGTAGATAACAATGTATTACTAATAAAGGTAGTACTTTTACCACATCAAAATTTGATGAAGAGTATTATAGGTTGATGCTTACTAGAGTTGTTATAAAAGACGAGCTGCCTTTTACTACAGTGAAGTGTGATGATTTTAGAGAATTTGTGCATGTTTTACAACTTTAGTTTAAAATTGTTTCTCACTTTATTATTATTAAGGATTGCATGAAAGCATATATGAGTGAAAAGAGAAATTTGCGAGAATGCTTAAACTCCATGAATACAAGAGTTGCTTTAACTATGGATATTTGGATTTCTATTCAAAATTTTAATTATTTATGTCTTACTACACATTTTATTGATAATGATTGGAAGTTACATAAAAGAAGTTTGAATTTTGTTGAAATATCTAGCCATAAAGAGAAAGACATTGGAAAAATGGTACAATCATACATTCAAGAATGGGGTATTGATAATAAAAGTATATATAGTGACGATAGATAATGCTAGTTCTAATGATGTGGTGACTGCATATTTGAATGATAGACTTCCAAACTTAGTTTTTGATAAAGACTTTTTTTATATAATATGTGCTGCTCATATTTTGAATTTGATTGTTAAATATGGACTAGTAAAAATTAAAAATTTAGTTAGCAAATTCATACTGCAGTGAGATATGTGAGGAGTATTACAATAAAAGCCCAACAATTTAAATTGTGTGACAAGAGAGAAAGAATCACAAATAAATATAAAATTTATCTTGATGTTTCAATTAGGTGGAATTTCACTTACCTAATATTAAAAAGTGCCATTATGTTTCAAAAAGCATTTGATAGGATGAAAAACGAGGATTTAACTTTTAAGTTTGAACTTGAGAGTGATGATAGTGTTCTAACTTGGGAAGATTGACAAACAGGAAAAATTTTAGTAAGATTTTTAAAGAAGTTTTATGTCATCACTAATAAATTAACAGAATTTTTATATATCACATCTAATAATTATATCCATAATATTGTAAGCATCCTCACTTGCATGAATGAATGGACAAACGATATAGATCCATATGTAAGAAGTATGCGTTTGAAAATGAAAAAAAATTTTAATAAGTATTATGATAATATCAATAAGACAAATATTATAATTGTAATTGCAGCTGTGTTAGATCTAAGATATAGGATGTATGTGGCTAAATATTTTTACAAGAGACTTTTTGGTGATGATAGTGTAAAGTGCATGAAAAATGTGCAAAATTAAAGGTGGTTGTAATCTTGATATCTTAGCTTAGTGGAAAACTAATAGGTTTAAATATAAGATCATTTCCTGTATTGCAAGAAATATTTTGGTGATTTTCGTGTCCATTGTTGCCACATAATCAACTTTTAGTACATCATGTTGTGTACTTAATCCATTTTGAAATTGGTTAACTCCAAAAGTTGTGGAATCATTGATTTGTGCTCAAGATTGGTTACATTGATTTGTGCTCAAGATTGGTTACAAGCTAAACCAACACCAATAAATATTGAAAAATTGAAGTAAGATGCATAAATATATAATTTTGGTAAGCTTAACTATGTAATTTCAATTTTAATCATGTTAGCTTATTATTTTAGGCTTATTATAACCTAACTTGTGCGTATTTTTTTTTTATTTGTAATATAAATGAGCATGGTTACAGATACAGAACATGTAAATGAAAACAACTTTGATATTTGAAAAGTGAGTGTAGAATGTTTTTATTGCAGGCATAAATAAGTTAGGCCATTATTACTATTTTTATTTTTACTTGATTTGTAGTTTAGTGGATTCACTTTGATATATTAATGGAGCGTATGATGATTCTTGATTTTATTTTATTTTTTCATTTTTGCCATAGTATCTATTATTGAACTATTGATTTCGGTTTCTACTAATTTTGGGAGTGTCATTTTTGTGATTATGTGTCTATGATGATATTTAATACTTTAGATTGTTTTGGTATTAATTTGTTTCTTGATAATTAGATTTGATCTCACTTTTCAGTGCTTGATGCTATAGAATTGCTAGAACCATATACAATACTTATGGATCTTTCTATGTGAATAATGCATACATAAATGCTATAAGAAATATATATTTTCAGAAATAATATATATTACGCATCTCATTTTTCCTCGAATCATGAATCTGTAAGTAATGCAAATTTTCTTTTGTATATATGATTTGGCTTCAAAATTTTACTTAGTATAGTATATTACTTACACTTGAAAGACAGATAATTTTTTAAAGGTGGATACTTTGTGGCGATTGTTGGAGGAAACTTATATCCTCGTGTTATGATTGTAAACCCAGGGAAGGTAAACATTTGCATATTATTTTTGTATTTCATTTTTAGTTTGTTCACAATTACGTACTTGCAAGATTTTTCTTTTCATATATATCTTGCATATGCATATAGATGTATATTTAATTTGATATTTTAATTGTAGGATATTGTTAGTAAGATATTATTAACATGTAAGTACTTGAAAGATCAAAAAGTAGGGAATGCATAAAAATGTGGATTTTTTTTTTTTTTTTGGGTATAGTAACTGTCCTTCATGCAATATTATAACTCTTCAAAACTATTGTAATGTGTTATATATAATATATATATATATATGTATATATTAATATTTATTTCACTGTAGGTTTTAACTACATTAGAGTAGTATTTGATTGCATTTTATTACCTATATTTAAAAAATGCCTTTACTCCTTTAACATTGTGCCTAATTTGTTCTTTTATTTTTGTTTTTTTGCCAAATTTATTTTGGTTATTAAATATCATATCAGGTAGAATTTCTTTTTTGATTCTTTTGGTTATTGCTGGCACTGCTGCTTTTTTTAATTTAGTAATAATGCTGTTAACATTGGTGTATGGATATGAAAACGTGGGTTTTGGAAAATTTGAGTATGATTTTGATAGTTGCATTACTTAAGGTTTGTTTTTGTTCACTCTTTTACATGGACTTGTACCTACTTTATTTAATTTATTTGTGTTAATTTTATAATTTTATTAGTGATGGTTTTGGTGTTGTTATCGTTTTATTGGTGGTGGTGTTATCGTTGCTATTTGTTGACCTTTTGTCACTATTACATTGTTGGTTGCTGTATTGTTACTACCCATTGTCAAAAATTTTTCTTTTAAACTTATTATTTACATGTTGGCGTAAATGAATGATAATTATTTTATTTAAATTATTAATGCATGAGATTTGTTGTTAACATACAAATATATTAATTTTTAAATTTTTAATACTTGAATTGTAAAAATATGATATAATTTTTTTTATTTGAATATATTCTTTTTATATATTAGAATAACTTTATAGTTATTAAACATATATAACTAAGTTTTTTATATTTTTTATAGATATTTTAAATTTTAGAATAACTTATAATTGAACCTGAACTAAATTAAAATTGAATTAAAATTAAAAAATAAAATATTTTATTTAATAATTTTATTAAATGAGATAAATTTTAATTTTAAAATTTTAAAATCTATTTTATTTAAAATAAAATTTAATTTTAAGTAAAATCAAAATTAAAATTTAATATGGGGGAAAAAGATCCAGAAATAAGAGAAAATAGATGGGAAGAATGATTGGCGCATCAGAAGTGATCTTGCAACTTTTTGTGGAGTGACATGGACCAAGTAGTGAGTAAAGATAAGACATTGATTTGACAACTATTTAACCATCTTGCTTTGTCTATAGAAAATTTTGCTTCTGTTCTCCCACATGAAGAGTTTTTCCCCACGACGAACCAGAATCCATTATGCATAATTTCAACTATAATACTTTCTATAATTTGATTTCACAACGCCTGCAAATGACACTGGAAAAATTAATAAGATCAGGTAGAAAAGCCCTGGAAGCTATACAATTCGCAATAATCCTGGGAAAAATGTTGAAACATAGAGATCTGATGCTATACGGGTACGTCAATGTCAACAAGACAAACCCAAAAGTTTCTCTTGCTATTGCCTAGTAAAAAACAAACCAATTTACAAGTATAAGCGACACACAATAGTTATTCTGCAGCAGCATCAGAGTCCAAATGCTTCCGGCCTACAAGAACACCTTCGTCCCACTTTTCAATGCACCTGCAAATATGGTAAATTCGGCTAAACGCATTATAACGGGAAATTAAGGTTAGTATTGTATGACAATTACACAACTTTAGCAGCTATTTATTGTGTAAGAGGGAATGATACTGATATATTCCCTGTAAATGAATAGAAAACCTCAACAACTACCAAAAATTTACAATTCCAAATCAAAAAACGAGACCAAGATAGGTGCAGCAAAGCTGCCTAAATGACCAGAACCAAACATGAAAGAACAACCTGCTTACTGCACCTTGAGGACGACTATCATTGACTGCCTCTAGAAGACTCTTAGTCGATGAATCTGCAACTGAGACCTAGAACTTATAAAATCTCTAAGCTTTTCATTAATATTAGCCCTTTTCTCTCCACATTTGTCAGATTCATAATGTGTTCTATATACATTCAAGGAAAAACAATGCAATTCTACAAAATATAAATGGCTCATACTTGATAAGGAATTTGATTAACATTTAAGTTTATTTGCAACAACCATGCAATTGCAAGTTCTTTGTAGTAAAAAATACAGAGGTAGAACTGAACTACCATATACGAGAGTCAAGGTCAAGACCAACCAGCCAACCTTGAATTAGGCCATGATGTCGATACAGGGTTTTATTTTGTACAGGAACTGAAACTATCGGAAAAAGCTCCATTATAGCAATGTTTCACACATGTTTCAACAGTCTAAAATGGACTTGAGATGACTCCCAGAAGCATTGGTAAGTGTAGAAGTCTAATCTATTTCTAATATTTCTCATTTAGTAACTGCACCCCCTAAATATATATAAGAATCATCTTATGCAGACATTCCTATTTTATTTTATAATCTTGACTAGCACCTCCTTTTACAAAGAATTCCTAAAAAGATTAAAAAAAAAATAAAAAATTGTGGATTTGAATGCATTCATTTTGCATCTCACCACATAAACAGTTGAGCAATTTTTGTAAACGCTTTACAGATATTGTGATGCCCTGACTCAACTAGCACGATATTGTCCTCTTTGGCAACTTTTTACAGATATTGTGATGACTTGGTCCAATTAACATGATATTGTTTTCTTTGGCAACTCACAAACATAGTATCTCAAAGTTTTGTTCTTAATCTGAGACCCGTTTTTGGCCCATCCAGAAAGCCTCATATTAGTTAAAGAGTCAGAGCACTTATAAAACACAACTCAAACTCCTGCCCAAGCAATGTGGGATCTTACATATATGTTTCACTTTCCTAAGCACATGCACTCATCTCCGCATGCATAAAGCATAAATTCTCAAGAATCTAATAACGACGTTATCATCATACCCTATTGAAGTACATAATTGCACTACTAATGGTATGTATGCTATTTAGAGAGAATTTGATGGCCACATATAACATTCTGACTGAAAAGGTTATGTGGCAAAAAGAATACAAACCTTTTTCCATCAACATCAATACAAAGGAATTGGCCATGCCGCCATCCATCTCGGAAATGACCAAAAAAGATGTTACCAGACTTCGAATAGAAGCGGCCCTCCCCATTGGCCTTTCCCTTCCAAAAGTTTGTAAACCATCGATCCCCGGTGTGGAAATAGAACCAACCCTACATGACCATAAAATCAAACCATTTTAGGATCATCCAGAAAGACATTCTTAAGTATTTACCACATCTGATTTTTTAAGCATGAAGTAGACAAATTAAATTCTAACAATTTTTGTCAGCCATAGATAGAAGACTCAGTTTGGAATTCAAAAGTTTAAGGCAATAAATGCACTGGAATCTATTGTTGATCTTTTGATGCACTGAACTAAAATGCAACATATACTTCCAACAAACATAAGAAAGAGAAAGATAGAGTAGAAAATATAATATGCATGCCGAAAAAGATAAACAACATGAGAGGACAATTTTGTCATTTCAACTGATATATCTGCAAGGTTTTGTTCAAACAAGAGTTCAGAAAAAATTCCTATGAATAATGATAATCCCAATTACTGACTATTATAAAAATTTTATTCAAACAAGAGTTCAGAAAAAATTCCTATAAATAATGATAATCCCAATTACTGATTATTATAAAAAAGAGCTTAGTTCGGGAAAAAAAATGTTAACTGATATCAAAAATAGATTTTGTTTCTATTTTGGAATTTGTTTGTTTCTCTCTAGGTTTTCTGCGACACTCAATAAGTCTCCATTAGATTACTGCTAAATCAAAGTTTAGATTGGTGTATCATTTAGAAGTTATGGGTATTTGAATAAGCAAGGGCATGAACTTAGCTCTACAATCCATACACAAGGGGCAATTTGGTTATCTAGTTGGGGTTATTTTTGGTTACTGGACTTTTAACTTGATTAAGTTAAGTTTTACCATATGAGATTTCTCATTCTTTTGCTAGTAGGAAAACTAGTGAAAAGAGAGTTGCTTGTGTAGATTTGAGATCATTGTGCGCCTTTTGGGAGTGATTTCCTATTCTAAGTTTTCTTTCACTCCCGTTTATTTTACTTAAATTATTTTACCAACCTTTACAACCCAAAACTCAAGTTACTGCTCAGATATGTTCTCATCTTATTGTTCTACAACTAATTACTTCATAATCATTCTAGCTTTCACAATCTATGGGTTTCTTTCAAAATCCTAACCAAATCTCACACCAGATATCCATATTCTACACATCTATTCTGGAATCATTAATTTTCAAATTTGTCCTACATGACATCTTTTCTACACTTAACCAATTGTGGCTTCTAGTGCAATAGGTGATATCATCTAGTTCCTAACATAATGTGCGCTTAAATCCTTTGGGAACAATTTCAAGAAGTGATAATCAATGATACTTCAGATATCATCTAGTTCCTCAAAGAGAATACTTTAAAACTAGTTCTCAAAAGTTCAAAAACAGAAGCTATGATGGATAAAGAGGTCAACAGAATTTGCAAATCTGCAATTAAAACTGTGACATCCCATTTTGGTAGGGAAGGAGAGATTAGGTTCTCCTAACTAAGTAGATGTGTTTGGGATTACAAAATCAAAGAACAAAACCATGATGGGTTATCTCTTTAGTTGTTGAGTCTGAGCTATTACAAGAAATGTAAAGGGTCAAGCTAATGAACATAGTGTAAAATTGCCAAGGGTGATAAGAATTGTCTTATGACTCATTGGGGGCAGTCTCTCAAGTCAGTAGTGACTACTAACATGTCATTCTCACATATAAAAAAATCAAACCTTTCCGTGCATCACATCATCTCTCCATGATCCCTGAAATACATCTCCGTTGCTGAAGTAAAATATACCAAGACCAGATCGCTTGCCATAACGCCACATTCCATCATATATACTTCCATCCTTGAGGATCAAACGACCCTGTGTAAATCATGCAAAATCTGGCATTTAATTCCTTTTTTTTTTTTTTTTGTTTTTTTTAAGATAGCAATTATGCTTCAGAAAAGGAGTTCAAATACCTTTCCTTCAGGAAGACCTCCTTGGCATCGTCCCCTGTAGACTCCTCCTCTGTACTGCATCTCCACCGAAGGAATCCATTTTTTTGGTGAATCTCGTTCAGCTTCCTGCATGGAAACTACGCAATCAGAATTGATTTCACTTGAACAGAACACTGAAAACTCCAAGTTAGCAAACAGAAAATAGCATATACCACTATATAAGGTTACTTCATGTGACAAAGGTACATGAAAAATTTTGACAACTGTTGTAAGAAACTAAAAAATGGAACTATCCTTCAGCACATGCTAGAATCTAAATACTGAAACTACAAAGTTAGATCAAGGTTTTAGTTTCAAGAGTCAAAACATTAACCAAGAGGTTGGAATCAAAAACCACAGAAGGGCCTGCATTGGGCCAGCCTTTGAGTTCATAGAACAGTGACCATCCTTTCAGCAGTAAGATTACACTCGAGCATCATGATTTAATTTTAATGCATATAATATATCTATATGTGCATATTTATGACAATTCAGAAAAATGTATTGAACCATGCAAAATGGAACCATAATGTAAAAGATTAAATCATAACTGAGGCAAAATGCAGGAACCAACCATCACTATGGAAACCTCAATTTCTCAGCATGACAACTATGATTAAAATGAATAATGAAAATGGGACCTCTTCAATAATCACACCAACCTGAACTCTTTCAGGCAAACATTAGTCTTAAGACACCAGTTTACATGGGAGATACAATACTGGCAACAAAAAGGATGAAATCTGGAAGAGTGGATTTCTGATTTATTACGTGGAAAACAATGTCTAAAATAAGCATGGAAGATTTAAGGAATGCAGTATTTTGGAATAAGGTTAACATATATAACTGTTGCACGAGATAAATTATAAGGACACGTATAAACATTGTAATAACTAGTTTGTATTAAAATCCTACAACATTTCAGAAAGGAGAAATAAGGAACAACAAAATTCTGAACTTAAACCAGAATTGACTATGAATTTCCAATGACCATCTTTCAGTCTCTGATCTATGGTAGTGGTTGAGTTTTGTTATAATGTATCAAAATACCCACTTCAGAAAGAACAAGGCATGGTCCATTTTACTATGGAAGCAGGAAAAGTAATTCAGATTCCATTTATATACGTAGACGTATTCGGGTGATCAACCAAAAGACAATATGAATTTCCTATTCAAAATTCAATGCAGAGAAAATAATTTATACATATGGAACTGTAACCAATTTAAATTGTTTTTCGCAGAAGCACAATTCAATGTCAATTAGAACAAACTACAATGCATGGACTAAGGAAAATGTAGGTTTCAGAAGATAGCACTTGTCAACACTGTTAAATGCAAATTACCAGCATCGATGCTGCACGAGTTGAAAGCAGTCCTTGCTTCTTACGAACATCAGCAGTTTTACCCTTCAACAGGGTAGATGCAATGCTATAAAAATCCCTCACTATTTCAAAACTTGCACCAGTCAGTGCACCCAAAGAAGGTATATTAGTATTAACTAGTGGTAGTGCTTTGACATCAGCCTCAGTCTTAGAATCTTGCTGTTGTGAATGTAAAGTATTGATGCCATCTTTCAACAACTCTGATGCTCTTACGCCGACAGGAAGGCAGAAGATGCTCAGGTTATCAATCATTGTACTCGCCTGAGAGTCAGCTGCCCTTTCTTGGGCCCACTGCTGGGCAATCTGATATCCAGGCCCCAGGTTCCAACTATTGAGTGGCTCCCTTTGAAAAGGAGTTCCTAGATGATGTATTTTAACAATAATTTGCCACAAATAAGCAAAGGAAAATGATAGGTTTTTTCAACATGTAGTATTACCAAAGTTTACATCAGCTAATAACTCATCAAGCTGCATTGCAAACCAAATCTAACAATGGTAAGAGGTTTTACATACCTTCAGAAATTTCATCATAAAAATTGGAAGGCTCTGTCCTGGGTTCATATAATTCAGCCTCACTTTGTCCTGATTGACTATTATGAATTCCACAATAGCAGAGCTTAAAACAACTTCCAAAAAATATGTAGTACAATATTTAGGTTAATGCAAAATGAGTAAAATAAAGAAAACAAAAGTTACCTTAAAGCATAGATATTGTTGTTGTTGCCCAATAATTCCTGAGCTTCTCCAGAGTAATTATAATCACCTTCAGCACCACCTTGAACAGCGATATTATTTTCCATTTCATCATTGTCCAGTGGACCAATTACTTCAGAAAAGCATGCATTCTCAATTGCATTATTTTCTTGAGTATCATTTGATTGTTGATCTTGCCTCTTCAAGAGATTGAAAACAAAGGGAAAATGATGGGCCAATCTAGATAAAATGCTGGTATTGTGGGAAGCCTTTTGTTCAAGAGAACTGGTGATCACATGAAATTTAGATTAGAATAATAAGAGAAGACAAAAACAAGAAAAAAAGATTTATAACTTGAAACTGAAAAAAAAAAATCCACTACTTCTTTTTTCTTTTGCTTCCTCATTTTTTATTATCTCTGGCTATCAAAGTATTCATGATTATTAGCTCACACAACCATTCTCCAAACTTGCAATCTCTCGATCCCATAAGCAACAAGCAACAAATGCACCATAATAATTATATTATAGCAGGTTGCTTGAAAGCAGATATAACTGTTCATAATATGGCAATCATGAGCTCATGCTTCAGTGAAAATGGAAATATCAAAACCTGCAGTCTCTAATTATGCAGGACAGCAGGAACTAAGAATGAAAATCTGCATATTCACATGTATTTTGAAGAAATAAACAATGGAAAAGAAAAAACATGACTGCAATAAGAACAGCAAAATCAAAAACACCTTTAAGTAAAAACAACTAATCAAGGAAAATATAGAACTTCGGGTATCTATAATTACCGTAAAAGTTATTCTTGCAGAACATGACTTTCAAGGAATTTCTATTATTTGTAGTCATGATTCTCTAGTAAATTCTCAGACCTCGATTCCGTGAGGAAGACTAACAATAATGATGGAATTAAATTCATTGCTCAGAATTGTTCAGCTTGAAAACAACAGTTATGTAATATACTTGCAAGGGCTCGGCTTCTTCAGATAAGTATCAACTTGTCAGAGTAAGAATTAAGGATAATAGGTGTCATTCCTGTTATCAATGCATGATGCTTACCCTAAAGTAACAACTATTGTTACAAGCTCGTTGGACTCCAGATTAGGTTCATCGACAAAAGACACTATAATTTCCCCGGTGTATTCTGTAGTTTCACGGAATGTTTGCAAAAAGCTTAACAAATCATCAGTGTTAATTGTATTTGAACTTGCAACGATGCATATGACCATGCCATTCAGTTCCTGTGCAGAAAAACAAAATAATTGGCAATCATTAGAATAGCTGCACAAAAACGCTGCAAAGCAAGGAGAGTTATTTGGATTCACAGAAAGTTAGGACAACGATTATGTGTTAAGATCTATAACATGAGCAGAAATCATATAAAGAACACAAAACATGTCCAGGACACAAGGGACACTGAGTGAAAAACATATATAAACATATGTGAATCATTAATGAGACACAGTGACTCTAAATTGTGCAGTTCAATTTAAGTTTATCATATCTTTAAACCCACACCAATGAAACCCAAGAAACACATGCATATTTAATCAGCCTTAATCAGACCTTTATAACAGTGCAACCATGTTCACCTTGATCATACCTTTACACCAGCACCAATGAAAGGACAGTCATATATAGCTTGCAAAATCGAAGTTTTAAAGTTGGAACCAGCTCCAAATCCAATTTTTGCTTCTTTGTAGCTTCTCAAAATCTGTAAATTGTTGCATTAGCCTTCGAAGAAGTTAAAGCATAAAACAGAAAGATACTGAGTAAAATAAAAAGGACATATAAATTAGAAATAGAACTGTGCAATTTTCTTCTTGTGTCTATCAATTGAAGAGAACATTTTGCTACCACAAAGCAACATGAAACCAATATAACTAACAAGGGAAATCATGAAGAATAGACCGGATGACAAGTGAACATGAAACTTATGTGAAACCAATAATAATTGCCAAAATGGGTGGTAACGAAACTTACTTTCAAAATTTCTGAAACTTTGAGTTCTTTCAAATTATTATGCAGTGTGTCAATACATTTTCTGTGGATATCCTGTAAATATCCCAGACATTAGCAAGTGATAGCAAGAACTGCATAAACTTTTTGAAGCAATTACATTATTGAAGAAGGTATACTCACAGATAACAGAATAGAGATGGCATTTACAGCCAACAAAACAGCATTATTTGCTGTTTTCAGAGCCTCGTCTAGCGTAACCAAATCCTTTTCAAGTAGTCTGTCAGTATCAATATCTGTGCATGACAAAAAACAACCATGACACTCTGCTTCAAGCATATCAAGTAGACTAGTACCAATACCTAAAGAAACTAAAAAAAGTAGTATACCTTTAATCCTGAGGGTACTAAAGGAACAAGAAGAGGAAAATTGAAATTTGTAATGTTGCTGAAAGAGTAATAACTTTGTGTGAATGGACTCTTATACCTAAAGCAATTGAAAACTCAGCTTACAAACAACTATAACCATATAACTAGAGAATCTCATTTTCTGTGACTAGACAATCCTTGTGCAATGACTGAAGGCATGAGAGATTCTTACAAAACCTACACCAGCAAAGATAGTAGTTGGAGATATTATGAACTGTTAGAATGAAAATAGAAAATAACAATTTTTGTCTTATTATTATTATGCTTTGTCTTAGTAGGTTTAGGATTTCTTGTAGAGTAGTATTGGTGTTCCTAGATTATTTTGGTTTCTGTTTTGATCCTATACAAGGACAATCCTACATAAGGACATGTTCTATGCACTTAATATAATTACAATCAATACAAGAGTTTATTTTCTCTAACATAATATCAGAGCCAAATTGAAAAGTTCTCTAGGTTGTTTCACCTTCTTGATTTTCTCCCATTAGCATGTGTTTGGGTGCATGAGCTATCTTGCCTAGCTGTCTTAATTGTTATAGACCAATTTTTCATTTTTTCACTGCCTTATGTCACACCCAAGGCTTTTTTCCAAGCCCCCGGTCTAGTTTGGCCCAGATTTTGGAAGATATGTTTTAAAGATATTCTTTAATGGCAAGATCATGTGAATAAAGCAAACATTTAGACTATAATGAGGGAATATATGCTTTAATTGTAAAGATAAGGTAGATATGTTAAGTATTTAAATAATTATGGGAAAATTGAGAGATAAATAGAAGAATCATTTATGTATGGTAAAATCCCCCAACATTAGGAATTACATTTAAACCTCTTATTTTAAACCGTCGGATGAGATTCTAGGGGTTTAATCTTAGTCATTTATTGTACATACGTTTTATTATAAATAGTGAAAGTCTCATTTAGCCAAAGTATTCAAGCATTTGATGCAAAACTTTCTCTAAAGATTTTGTGCTCCTTCATCTCTTTTTTGTGTTTATTTTCAAATTTCACAAGTTTGTGTAAGGTTTGGCAAACTTAGCACCAATTGTTTCAAGTCGTGTGTTTAAGACCAAATGAAAAAAATTAGTCTGTGACAATTAGTATCAGAGCGTAGTTTCAAAAGAAAGAAGAAAATATCACAATGGCACAAAGCAATGATACTCATGGTAAGAAATCCAACCTTGTTGAAGGAAAATGACTAGAACACAAAGCAAATCCTAAGATGCTATCAACAAACTCAGCATCACCGTGGGAAAAGTAATGGAAGGGCTGGCCAATGTGAGGGATCGGTTTGGTAGTTTTGAACAAATAGTGGATAATCTCGAGAGCAGGATGGTCACTTAAGGAAAAAAGCTACGGAAGCTCATCCATCATTTTACCCATTCCACTGAGGAATGATAACGTTGTGGGTTAGAAGCATTCGAAGCCCAAGTTCTAGAGATGTTAGATGCCATGAAGCAATAGATGGACTTACTGCACACTAGTTTGGAGGATGCAAAAGGCAATATCGCACTTTGCAAGCGAGTGGTAGCCAATGAGGATGGCACCACTCATGGAGTTGCTCACACGTCAAGAATCAAAACTCCTAAACCCAAGGCATACAATGGGAAACGTAATGTTAAGGAGTTGCATGATTACTTTTGGTAAATGGAGCACTATTTTCAAACAATCAGTTTGTGGAATGAATTCAACAAGGTAAATATGGAACCTCTCTACCTTTTTGACCATGCACTTTTTTGGTAGCGTAAAAAATATGCAAAAATCCAAAAAGGATTATGCACCATCGACACATTGCCACCATGCTAACCGTAGCCGAGACGCTTGTGAATTTTTGTTCAGGAAATGTGGGAAAGTCGAAGCCTAATAAGCCCAATAATGGTGGGGAGCATGGGACTCTTATCCTCAACAAAATAGGGATGAAAAGTACAAACTTCCAAGGTAAGGAGTAATGGTGTCACTAGAAAAGAGAGAACAAACCAAGGTCGAATTGTTTTCTCTGCGATGGTAACCATTGGGCTAAAGATCGCTCGTGGAGGAAGGCGTTCAACACCATTTTTGTGGCACAAGAGAAAACGACGGAACAAACGAGTACAGAAAGCTTGCAACTATTCAATGCTTTTAAAGCCAAGCCTTTTTCTAACACTCTGCACAATAAGGCCCTCTTGCACGTAAAGGCATGCATCAATGGCATGAAGACTTATTTGCTATTGAATACTAGAGCCTCACATAACTTCATTAAGAATGTGGAGGTTGATGTGAAAGCTAAACCCTTAAATGATGTAGTTTGGGATGTTGATCTACACTTGGGGGTATGGAGCAGTAAAGTAAATTTTTTGGTAGTGTCACTCAATGACTATGATGCACTGCTAGGCATGAATTTTATGAGATAATTCAATGTCATATCAATACTGCAATCTAACTCAATGTAGAAGGTGGTCCTTGTATGGTGCCAACACTACTCTTTTTTTGACAATGCAAGTGAAGAAGGGAGTTAGTTACAGAAAAAAGACATCCCTCGCAACAATATGGGAGGTGAATGATGTAGTGGACAGCACAAAGGTTGCACCATTAGCGAAGATTGTGAAGGTGCACAAGAAGCACAAAGATGTGATGCCAAATGCTCTACTGAAGATATTACTGCCTTGATGAGAAGTAGATCATAAGATCAAGTTGCAACTAAAGGCGAAACCATTAGTAGTGGCACACCTAATCAATGTAGCAAAATATCCATATAGTTTATGAAGGAGCAAGTCCAAACATATGCTACACAAGGGGTAGATTCAAAAATACGAGGGTCTATTTTTCATTACCAAGCAAGTAGGCAACGTGTCATACAAGGTGAAACTACCCTCGAAACTTGGACTACATCCGGTGTTCTACGAAAGTTGTTTGAAGTCTTACCATGGAGATGTAAATGACCTCAAGCGAAGCAAGTCAAAATGGGTACCTTTGGGCATCAAGACAACTTTCAATATAGAAGCCATTATCCACCAATTAGTGAGTACTTTGTCAAATAGAAAGGATCACTTGATAGTGAAGCAAGTTGAAAACTTAAGACAACCTTGTGGCTGTTTAAAGACAAGGTTTGAGACTACTAGTAAAGATGCAACGAGAGTGTTGCTTGATTAGGTAGAGGAAAATGTCATGCCCGAGGTTTTTTCTCAAGCCCATGGGATAATTTGGTCCAAATTTTGAAAGATATGCTTTAATGACAAAATCATGTGAATAAGGCAAGCATCTAGACCATGATGACAGAATATATGCTTTAATTGTAAAGTTAAAATAGATAATTATGAAAAAATTGAAAGATAAATGAGAGAATCACCTATGTACGGTAAAATCTTCCCAATGTTACGGATTACATTTAAACTTATCATTTTAAGTTGTCGAATGAGATTCTAAAGGTATAATCTTGACTATTCATTGTACATATATTTTATTATAAATAGTGAAAGTCTCATTTTGTCAAAGCATCCGAGTATTTGATGCAAAATCCTCTTTAAAGCTCTTGTGCTCTCTTCATTTCTTTTTGTGTTTATTTTTAAGTTCTGCAAGTTTGTTTGAAGTTCGACTGGCTTAACACCAATTGTTCCAAGTTATGTGTCCAAGGCCGCACAAAAAAAATCGATATGTGAGACTTAGCTGCCTTATTACCCCCATTGTCCTACCTTAACAATGCTACTCAAACCTAAACTCGTAGTCTAGTGTTTTTCTTTTTTTGTCTTGATCACTGCCTTAGTTTAGTTGTTTTTTGGTTGTCTTAAATTTTTATTTGTGAAAGATCACAAAATTCCAACAATTTCCATTCATATAATATGTGGTGCCTGAAATTTAACGATCAGTTTCATTGAGAACTCATTTGAATAAATTTTAGTCAGCCCAACTTATTATGTTATTGCATTGTGAGGCTTTTCTTGAAAGTTTTTGCTCAATTTCTTTCAGACACCATTTGTTAAATGTCAATTAGCCTTAATAGTGCGAATTAATAATCTTTATATGTTATTTTTAAAGATTTCATAATTTATGTCCTCTAAAATTTTTTCATCCTTGTTTTGTAAAAGTTTATCATCTACCATTGATTTATGGACTTTTTTGTTATTTTTTAGGATTGTTAAGGCTCCCTTATTTAAGCTCTGGTTTTTCTAAGCCTTTATGATCTTTATCCTAATTTTTTCCAAACCTCTTTATCCAAGTTTTTCCACACCCTTCTATACAGGTTTTTCCAAACCTTACTAATTTCATTCCAAGCACTTTTCACATTTTACTTTAGGCTTTTTAAGCCTTTTCGACTCTTTTTAGGCTTTCCTGCTTTAAGCTTTCAAGCCTCTCCAGCTCTTTTTGAGTTTATTGGTTTCCTAGGCTCTTTTGTGCCTTTTAAACTCTTTTAGGTCTCTTGGTTTCACTCTCAAGCTATCCTAAGCCTCTCAAATTTTGTTTGCCCTTGTGATCTTTTGCACATCTAAGGCCTCTCGGAATTTGTTGCTCTTAGGCTTACTAGGGTAGGATTTCTTACTAGAATAGTATTCGTGTTCCTAGTTTATTTTGGTTTCTCTTTTGACCATATATAAGGACAAGCTCTAAGTGCTTATTATAATTACAAGCGATACAAGAGTTTAGTTTCTGTAACATGAACTAATGTAAGAGCTCTAGATACACACAAAATGGGGCATTCATGCCAAGTTTATATTTCCCATGTTTCTAAGTGCACATTAATAAAAACAAAAAGGTTACATGTGACCAAAAATTGTAAGATAGTGAATGGAATTATATAGATATCGAGTGACTATAAACTGTAATATTTTTTAAATCTCCATTTATCACCTAAACTAAAAAATTAATTTAAAGTGTAAGGAAATTGTTAGTTGACTTTTAGTCAAGCATTTAAATGCATTTTTAGCTGACTTTTCATCCAAGGGATTGTATTTTGTGATAAGAAACTAAAATGTGCACTGAAGAAAGAGAATTACAAAGTCAATTAGGAATCGACGAGACAACTAAAGAAATCACTATGAAAAGAGGTACCTAACATTATAAAACAGCACTGTAAATATTTTACTAACTTTCTATCTACAAAAAAAATAAAATAAAATAAAAAATAAAAAAGAAGAAGAAGAAAAGAAAAACTCTAGTTAATTCATAAAAACTACCCTTTGCCTATACAATCTAGCTTAAAACCTTTCATCTTTGGCATAATTTTTAAAGAGTATCATCAGTTGACCTTTATTGGATAAACATATGTAGCCAATATCTCCTTTAGTACAAGGGTTTGCCAATCATATAAACTTCTTTGCACATTCTCATATGCAATGAAATAAACTCTTACCCAACCATTGGTAACTTTACCTTAACCTTGCTCTTCCCTCTTTGATTGGTTTAGTCAAGTTTCTATTAGAGCAATTGTCATTTGTATTTTTATTTTTCATTTTTGATAAGAACCAATATATTTCAAATATGAAAACAAAAAGTACAAAAAGTGAGATGGACTAGAGGTCCACCACCAGCTTTATAAAATATCTATTAGAAAAAATATATCTATATATAATCCTATACAGAATAGCAACAATATCAAACATGAGTAAAAAAGCATCATTTATCTCCAAAATGAAAAATCTAGAGCAGTATTGGAATTCTTTAGTACCAAATCACAAAGAGTTGTCAACACACGAATTCTCTCTTAAATTTGCTCTCCGCTTGCGTTTTTCTTCTTCATCCCCCCAATTGACCAATTTTATTCTAGAAATCATTCCTTTACTTCAATTGTTAAACAATTGCAGAAATTTTGCTCTATAAATCAACCAGATTCTTTTTCAACCTCTCTCTCCATGGATTTGTCTATGTCAACTTATACACAAATATTCATCACCTTGGGTCTTGAATTTAGATGCTTCACATCGACGACTAGTGTTGCTTTTCATTTGTTTCCAATTCTCCCTTGTTTTTGATGGCTACCCAAATTACTAAAATGTCAATTGTAAGCATGTCAAGACAAGCTGGGGATTGGGGAGGTGGGTTGGTAGGGTGTTGGATTATATGTGTTTGAGACCACCTGGTCCCAATTATTGCTAAATAATCTATTGATATTTTTTCTTTGAGTCCAAGTCTTCTATATTTCATTGACGACAATGTTGTCTAGGACACATTTATTATTTGTCATTTGTAAAATTTAACATCTTCTAGCACTTCAAAAAATTTGATAAGTAATGACATTTTTGCCATAATGGATGCAAACTTGCAAAATAGATGGCTTCACCTTTTCAAAAAAGTCCTCCCTAATCATGACCTTATGCATTCTAATGTGTGGAGAATTAAAGTCATTGCTTCTAGAAACAGGTGCCAATATTATGTTTCTTTTGTTGATGATTACTCCATATTATCAACCTTCCACTGATATAGCAAAAAAGGTGATTGACATGACAGCACTTATGTACTACCTTGTTTTTGATTGAAAAATAAAAAGGAAAGAGAGAATAAAATTGTTCAACTTATTAAAAATATGACATAACACTTACTAATATGCAGGTTTATATGATCTTGAAGCTCTGATACCAAATCTTTTACCTGCAATTGGGGTAACGAGTATATTATGAAGGTAGAGATAATAATGGCGAATTATCTACAAGGATTAAAAAGCCAAAAAAAAGCACCTTGACAACTAGGGAAAAAAAACATTAAGAATGCCAAGCAGATAGAGGTTAGTAATGAATTTAAAGTTTAGTAACAGCCCACATAGATATTGAAAAAGCTTTTCTCACTAATGACTGACAGCCATAATGTGTAGGGATTTCAGTTCCTGCTTTGGAATGCCTATCAATATCTTCTTCAGAAAGTTTTCATGAAAATTGATTAAGAAGGCAAGCATGAAAGGAAGTCATCAAAAATGAAAATAAAGACAAGCAACAACAAGAACAAGCAAATCAAGTAAAAAACTGTGATATCATTTTGTTCGTTCTAAGCAACATTTTCTTTCTAGAAAAGAGAATGTGCACTTACAACAACTTATAGATGCTTCTATTAACAATGTTTGTCACTCCAAGGAACGCAGGAGTTTAAAACCAAATTTTAGAATAAGGGTAACTACAATCCACCCACCCCATCACCACCCCTGCAAGTTTGGCGTAGTCAAAACACTTTTGGAACTCAACCGCTTCTCTAAATAAAGATAACCTTTAACCCTTACAACTATCAGGATTCTGTTAATGAATCTAAGAAAATGTCTCATTTATCTTTAGTGATTGATAGATACCCCTAAACTTTGACAAACATACAAATAACCCTAACCTTAAATATTAAAATTAATAGAACTCAATAAACCCATGGAATAAGATCAACCTAGAAACAATTACTAAGTGCTAATACCAATGACCAAGGTCTATTTCGTTTTTAATTTCTTTTATATGGTTATGCCCAATATGACTAAAACTGCCCTTCCATTAGAACACCCACACAAAAAACTTAACTTTACAATTCAACAAACATGTCAAACAAAAAGTAAAGTTTCCAAGACAATTTTGTCATTTTGAGAGCTTAAATGGCCATCAACATCAACAACTTAGGTAAAACTCTTTAGATATTGGGAAAAAGTAACAGATAGGGAAAGGTGTCTTTGATACTTATGAAAAACTTTGAGGTCTAGGTGTTGTTTGCCCCATGAGCTAACGAGATGTTTAGTAGAAGATTATGCCTTACAGCCCCTATCTGCATGGTAAATGACATACAGATTCAAGTTAATCTATCAGACCAACATTAGATTGACAACCTTATGCATTCAAGGAATACTATGTAAACTAACAATGTTGCTCCACCAAGCTTCAGAACTCAGCAGACATAACCCAACAGAGAAAGATAAAAATAAGATTCTACACGTCAATTTTGAAATCTATTTCCTATCATAAGATTGCAAAGCCTTTTAGCCTCCAAACCATGAATATTTTTCCTTGGTTCCTAAAACCTTCTCCTAAGTCAAGAATTATCCTAGATAGATTCTATTTATTGAGTATGATGGTATTAACTATTTCACTAATCTGCACAAATACTAACAACATTCTCATGTACAAGACTGACCTAAAAACAGTAACTAGGTGCTAATCCCACTATTTGACATCTCACACGTAAAATAAAATATAAAAGAACAAAAAAGTTATTCTTTTGATGAGTGTTTCTTATATTGTTGTTAGTACAGTTATTTTCACTCTCTTATGGCAAGGATGCATGTGATGTCAAGGTTCACAAGTATACACTACCTCATCTAGGCGCCTTGGTCCTTCAAAGCTGAAAGGCTTAAGAATAATAGCAATGCGAAAACCATCTCCAGATTTTGTTGTTTTCAGAATATCGATTGCTGCAGCGTGATCTGAACCATAACCTGCACTAACAAGCTAGAAAACACAAAAGAAAACAAGCAAAGAATATCTTGTTATCATTAATTTTCATGTAGACAGTAAATTACAGCAAATAGACATAGCAATTAGATAACTTTTGTCAATGGCAGTGGCAAGACAATTGAATAGTTTTTCAAAAACTAAATTTTCAATTAGGTATTCTTTGTGTCCGTATAAATAGATTTCTCATAGTTACTTTTGTTAAAGCCAACAGTTATTTGTTCTAGGATAACAAACACTAGGAGACCAAAAATGGATGGCAAATGCAGTTCTAAAAGAAATGCACAAAAGAAAAGAAACAAAGTACAATGGTGCACGCAAGGTATAAATTTCCCAGTATCACAATGAACTTGCATACTGTTGTAATTTCTTAGTGCTTTCCCAAAAAGTTAAATTTCCTACAATCTACAATACTTTTCATCAACATAGAACAAAGAAGTCGCTTGAGTTTCTCCTCTGAATCTTTTACTTTTTTTTTCCACAAACAAAAGGCAAGAACAAATATAACAAACTAAAGAGAAACAGGAAAAATTGTGCAGGTACTTGATAACATTCTTTTAAATAAATCCCCTTTTACACAAAACATCAGACTGTAAACCAAGCTAGACAAGGAATGAAAGACATTGTCATCTCTGGTTCACTGAGGTTGTAGATCTCCGTATCAGCTTATGAGTACCAAAGCATATATCTGGTTTAGGACCACCGCACAACTTCATAAGGGATTCCAAATGATTAAGTTAATCCTTGTAAAACATCATTTACAAACTCAATCTTAAAGGAAAAATTAAAATTTCTGGAAAGGGCAGCCAAAATCTGCCTATAGTGGTAGCAGCATAAACTTGCTTTAGGTAGGAAAAAAATGCAGTATTTTCTTGGAACTGTTTTGAGGGATTAAGGTTAACTGAATAACCTATTTGGTAGAATCCAGGATTTGGGCAATGTTTGAGGTCAAAATATCATCAACCAGCAAAGTTTTAGGGGCTGTCTTCATGGCTTTTAAAACTAGCTCAGGAATAGATAAAAAAAAGAGATAAGAATTTCGGGCATTACTTACACCTTAGTTAATCCATCACAAAAAAATCTTATCAAATTCTAGAATCACTTCTGAAAACACGCGACATCAAACTAAGGTCAATTGCATCAAACAGTCTAAAGATAAACTCAAAACTCTATTATACAGAGCTATAATACAGCTTAACAGACTGTTGGAAAATAATTCAATTTAGGCAATAAAAGTGAAACTTAAAGAAAAAAACTAAAATTATCTAAGACGTAGACTTATGCTTTGCCTCTTGGAAAATCGATACAGTGATGGTTTTTCTTGGGAAATAAGAATCTCTAAAACCACTCTCCTAAGCATATTAATGGAGCAACCTAAGTTCCAGAAAACATATTCAAACATAGTGTGCACAAATATTGGTTCAGTATCAATATTTAAGCAACATGATTTTCTTTGAACCGCACTCCAAATCTCACAACATAGAATGATCAAACCGTACTCCAATTCTGAAATAGAAAAGTTCCTTGTTTCATTTTATTTTGATGATTTTATTTGGTGATGCATGCTTCCTATGAAAAAAAATGCAAGTCCTTCTAGGACAACCTTTGCTTGCATCATTATGGGCATAACATTAATAACTTCATGTTCAATAACAAAGTGGTTATGCTGAAACTGGCCAATGATGCCAAAACAGAAAGTTACAGGGAATAAATTAAAGGCATTGTTGATCTTCAAATAGTTGCAACATGTGAGGATGTCTAGCTAAAATATCTTATCAAGTAAAAAGAGGTTTTCAGTTGAATGTGTTGTGGAAAGTAACTTAACCAATTGAAATTATTTTTATGAGAAATTTCATGCTTTAAACCCCAGTGGAGCCATTTTTTCAACTGCACAAATCCTCCAAAGCATCTGTTTTTCACCTCTCGGTATCAAGTCTCAATAATGCAAGCCGATCTTTGAAAAGACATCTCTGTGTCATAAATGAAATAAAAATCCTTTGATTCTAATTTACCATCACCAAAAATGATGCAATTCTTACTTTAGTATCAACAATCTATCCCACCATTTCAATTACACCTCAAGTTTTGCCATGAAACCTCAAGGTCATTATCCACAATGACAATAATTGGATCATTAAGGAATACTTTTAGAGTATAACAGTTTAATGTAAATCAGGATTAAGAAAAAGTAAATGGACTGCAATTTCAGTAACATTAAGATAAGAGTAATGATTATAGATTTCTTAAGTTAATTTTTCAAAAGGATAGAGAGACAGAGGAGCAAGTTAACTATAGAAGTAGAGCTAGATAGATGAAATGCAGATATATAATTGCATTATTAGTGAAGGCTAGCTATATTTCCATGGGATATTGTTGGATAGTTAGAAAACAATGTACCCATAAAATGCATGTGGCGACATCAGTAGGATAATGGATGTGTCTAAATATATAGTAGGATAAACAATGAGAGATAAATTTGAAAGAGGTATAGGTGACATCAATTGAGGTCTCACGTTACGAAAAGGTTGATTCGAATGGCTTAACAATGTCTAACATAGATCTATAGACTAATGGGAAAAATGATCTAATAAAACAACTGAAGACATGTTAAAATAGCAAACCAAAAATTACGAGGATAAAAAAAATCATCTTTGATTTCTGAAAAAGCTATAAAATAATTACTGTTGTAGAATAGATGAAAAAGATTCTTGAAATCATATCCAACTAGATTTTGTATTGAGGTTTACCAGAGTTTAATATTCTTATTTCTCAGATGGTTCAAACTCACATCAAACCTAAGACTGCTTTTTAAGAAAGAAAAAAAAAAAAAAAAGACTCTGATGACACTAAATTAACAATCAGTATTTTCAAGAACACAATCTGGGCAATCTTCTGCACTCCATATAACATAGTTTCACCATTAAGCAAATGTGAAACAAGATAAATCTCTTCACATGATACACCATGAATATCGTTGTAGCCCCAAACCTTCTGAAGACTTGTACTTCTAAAGGAGGCATAACAAACACAACTCTAGCAAGATCACAACTACAGAAGTAGGAACCTCCAAAGAGTTCCACTATAACAAACACAACTCTAGCAAGATCACAACTACAGAAGTAGGAACCTCCAAAGAGTTCCACTATTTACTCTTACCTCGTATCTCACCATCATCACCTTTGTAACCCCACATTTTTTAACTATCAACCATTCCTGTCACCGGGAACTTGAATAGAACATTCAGTACAGCCTATTGAACTTCAATGCAGGTGTAACATTTTTCAAAAAAGCAAGTAATAATAACATTTGATGTTTTTTTCCTTCATATCAAAAAAAAAAAAAAAAGGTTCTCCCTTTCCTTTTAATGCCATGAAACTTCCCTTATGTTTCCTCCCAATAATTTTTATATTCCAAGCTAAAACTAGGAATATATTGTTAGTCAAAGTGCATTCAATAAGTGTCTAATGCAGATTCAAGAAAATAAACCTCTCTAAACCTTTTAAGAAAAAGTTTCATGTTTTGGATACATTTATGTCATGAAGCACTAATATTTGTGAAGGAACAATGCTTCATGAGGTCTCCCCACACAGTTCACTGCCAAAATAAGAGTTTTTCACAATAAAATATGTGAAATTTTTATGGTGGAAAGTTTATTTAGATCATCATACATGCAGAACTCATCCATATAAATTATGAAATGCCATTGTTAATGAATTAACATCGTGTTTGTGCGTATGCATATGTGTGTGTGTATATATATATATAATAATAATGAAAATAAAATAGCAAAACAAATACAAGAGGGACAACAAAGGAATGTACAGACTAGGATAATAGCCTTTGAACATGTCTGTTGGAATAATGAGACGTCCAAAATTCTTGGAGTTAAATCTGCAAAATCAAATGAAAAGAGCAACATAAATTACACTAATTTTACTTATTTATGTACTACAAAAGAGAGCTTATATGTACTGTAATTTCTAAGAGAGCTGTATTGTTTATCGTCCATATCACAACAAAATTTAAATAAAAATTTGTGAGAAAAACAAGCAAACTACACGCAAGAGCCTCACTTGGGAACTATGAGTATCTCAAGGGAAAATAAATAAAAATAAGAATCACGCAATCGAGATGTAAGAGGAAATATGAATTAGTGTTCAAAAGAAAGAATAAAACTTTTTCCAAGGAATCTTTGGTGTAATTGCACATTAGCGGAATCATTCAGGACAATATTCCTGCAAAAAAAATCATAGGGTCGGTTCAGAATTGAAGTGTTAAGGTGATAATTGTATGTCTATACAAGATTGGAGCTTCAAAAAATTCCTAAATAAATGTATATAAATGACAACACAACACCATAGATTATACAAACGAGAAATATTACGGTAGCATACCAGAACCGCAGCGAATACGAGTTAAGAGTTGATTCCAAACAAAGGTCGAGAAGGGCATCCTTTCTGCTGCCAATGCCAATCACTTCCACAAACTTGTTAGAATCATTTTCACATTGAACTGGCGGGCAATTTTTATCTTTACTCATGGTAACTCTTACATAAGCCCGCCATTTACATTTCAAATTGTGTTTACCAAAATAGTACAAGGAATTATAGAAGACAGGTTTTGAAGAATATTTGAGAGGAGAGAGCGAATGAAAACTCTTAAAAACGGGGAGTTCAACTGAAATGGACATTGTAGTTCAGGAAAACATCAAACACAATAGTGGTTGGCAACTGGGCTTTCGAATTTGTCTTTCCTACTTTTGTAAAGAAGTTAATTTGGTAAGTTTTGATATTTCTCAAGGATCAGTGTAATCTGAAACGAAAAAGAGAAAAAGAACAAGAACAGTGAAGTTCAAACAGTAAATGATATTTGTGTGGTTGGTTTCTGGTCTCGTTGTTGGATTCAATGCCACTCGATCTATAAAGGCTGCACTTCCCCGAACCATCATCCGCTTGAAGCAAAGCTCTTCCGTCGATACGCCTGGGAAAAGGGGTTTTTTTTTTTTTTTTTTTATATTTTGTTGTTATATGTCCCAGATTTTAGGTCTATTTATGATTGTGGCTCATTCTAAAATTTACTTCTATTCTTTGCCAAATGTTTGCAATTTGGATGAAAATACCCATATCTGTCCCTTGATAAAATTTCAGACATTCCTCTGTAAATTTCATCATCCTTTGATAAAATATATCGAGAGATGAATTTCGGTATTATTTATTTTCTTCTTCTTCAACTCAACAATGCATGTACTATTTATCTTCTATAACTCAGCAAGTTGCATCAAAGTCACATAAATTATAAGTAAATGATTCATGTTGACGACTATTATTTGCTCATCCAATGTCAACATACCTTCTCCTTTTTCAAACCCTCAAATAATGCTTACTTGTGAACACAAAAAGATCAAAGGTGTTGGGATACCAATGAGGAATCTCTAATGCTTAAGTTAGAGAATATTTTTTATAAGAATAAGAAATTTAAAGAATGTTAAAAATAATATAGAGAGAAAGAGAGAAAATTTCAATAAATTAAGAATGTATTTTTGCAGCATCACAGGCCTTTTATTTTTTCTTACCCTTTGCAAATGAAAGTTTTCCTTTTATAGATTTCTTCTAGCAATTAATTGAAATCACATTCCCCGACTGTTCCCTCACAATCAGGTAGTTGTGAAATAATGGCTGATTTTAATATAATCAGTGATTTTTCTTCATCATGGGTAGGTATATTTTGTGGGTGGTTTCATTTTATAGGTATCAATTATCACATTCTTCGTGGAAGCAATCTGTGAAAGATTTCAATTCTGTGGGGAATGACACACTAGAAACATCATGCCAGGCACTTGGTATATCAGGACATTTGTGTATTCGGGAGCAATTCTTGGGATTGTCGAGTTATTTAGGAAATAGTTCACAGGAATAAAAATTTTGAATTTGAAAACTTAACAATTATTATTCTCAATTATAGTTCAACGACTACTCTAAAACAGAGTTCCTAATTTGAGTTTAGCAACAATTTTAAAGTACAGTTTAAGATTCTAGTTCAACAACTAAATTTGGGTTTGTCATGAATTCGATTTGCTTTGTAAACATTTTGCATGAGTTTGTAGTTAGAGAGAAAAACAAAGAGATCATAGGTCATGTCATCCAAGAGATGTATTTCTGGTTAAGAATATAGGAAAAATTTAAGTTAGACTACAATTATAAATATATCTTAAAATTAGTGCATTAAAAAAAAAAAAAAAACTAGGAAAGAAAATGGACCCTCACTATCAATTGGCAAAGAAAGAGTTTGGGTATCGGTACACGGTGGTACTAGTTCTACCTGAAACCGCAAGTAATCAAATCCAAAAAATAGGTTTTTGAATTAGAACTAGTTCTTTTAGAATAGGTATTGGCTCTAAAAATTAAGAATTTCAAGTGAATTGGAAAATCAGTTTAATTTTAAAAGTTTAAAATAATTTTATACAAAATATATTTTATTTATAATATTTGATTTAACTTATTTTACTTTTTGAAGGTAAAATAAATAAAAATTTATATTCAATAAATTATTTTATTAATAAAACAATAACATTTAAAATTTTTTATTAGAATTATAAAAATTAATTTTAAATAAATACTTTTAACTAAAACGCTATTAAAATCTATTATTAAATTTATGCTAATATAATTTTCACGTAATATATATTTACATTGGATTCAACAAAAATTTTATTGAAGAAAAAAAATATTTTTTATCTGTTGACCTACATAGAAAGAATTAATAGATATATTTATAATGTTTTATTTAAATTAATTTATCATATTATTTGTATAATAATTTAATAAATGTTATGTGTATATATTTATTTTAAAATTAAAAGGGTAAGTTAATAGTTGTAATAAATAAATATATATATATATACGTTATAATATTATTAAATATATAATTATACTATAGTAAAAAAAAATTCTCTTTTTTGTAATATATAATATTAACTCGAGTAATAAAAAATTATTTTTTAAAAAATAATTTTTTATATATTAATTCTTTTTGAAAATTTATTTCTTTTCTTTTTTATTTATTTTATTTTTTATTTATATATTTCAACGCCTTTATAATTTAATACCATTGATTTTAAAGGATTTTTTTTTTAGAATTAAAAATTTAAAAATTTGAGATAATTGATGATCATGATACCCTATTTTTGAAGTGAAAATGACCCAAACCAAATAAAACTAACAAGCAAAATACTCAAAATCGTAACCGGAACTAGTTTTTCCCCCTTTAAATTTGGGGATAAAATTATTTGGTCTTCTTTGACTTGGGCAAAGTTACAGGCCGCTACTTTTTATTTATTTCAAGGCAGGCATTCGCGTGAAAAGATTCTCACTACATGCGGTTTGGGCTTAATGCGTGTGAAAATCCATTTCCTCCATTTCTGTTGGATCTCATAGTTAGTGAAGAGTGGTGAAAGAGTTTAGTTTACTTAAATAAAGTGAGCATTCCCTTTTCTTCGATAGAATGATGCCTCCTAAGCTTCAAGGGCTTTGTTTGCCCTAGTAAAAGAAGGCTTTTCCAAAAACCCATCATATCATTTTTGTAAGAATTAAAGTTATGATTTGTATCCTTGAAGTATTTATTGTTATAATATTTTATTTTAATAAATTTTATTTACATACACTATTAAGTGTATATATATATATATTTATAAGTGCTTATTAATAAAATATGTAATTTATATTTTAAACTTAAGATGTTAATACAAAAATATATAAATTACATATTCTTTATCAATAAAATATTATTCACGGTCATTTATAAAAAAGACATTTTATAATGTAAGATTATGATTTTTCTATTTCAAATGAATAATTTATGTTCATAATTAAAGTAAAGACTTCAAATAGAAAAGTAGTATATATTTGCTATACATTGAACTAAACTATTGTGAAAAAAGATTTAGTTAAATTAGTGTCAATGATTTTAATTTACATAAATTTTAATAAGTTTGACTAACCTTAATCATGGAAAGCTAATGAACTTGCATTCATGCGGAGTGAGATATATTATATGATTAAAATTTTGATAACTTGGAGATATAATTTTATAAATTATACGAATAGATATTTATAATATGGAATCTACAAATAATGCTTATCTTAACTATTTGTGGTATTTGATTATTTAAATATGTAGTTGTAATTTATTTAATAAAATTATTTATTGAATAATAATATTTGTTTGTAAATTTATTTATAAATATAGAAATATTGAGAATAATCATTAGAGCAATTTAGTAATTTGAGGTAAATATATAATTAAATAGGTATGACATTTACAATGAATTTGATTTAATTACGAGTATTAAATAAAGTATTAATCAAGTAGATATTACTAGTATTAGGATATGTCTTCACAGTCATTCGTATTATCGATTTTAGAGATATTTTATCTAGTATATGTATTATTTATTCATAAATATATATTATTTATTTTATTTAGTCATGTATATAAATAAAGTACATTTGTGAATTATTCTAATAATTTATTTAATTGTTAAATAAAATTATTAAAATTATTTTCTACAGAGGTAATATTGAATGGGCAATGATATTACTTAGTAGGTATATTAAATATTTCTGATGAATATTATAAGATAATATTAGTGTGGATAACGTGATAGTAACATTATTAGAATATTAGTATGAATTAAATAGTTGAAGTACTAATTTTTCCAACAGAATAACACAAACGATAAATCATGTAATATTATTTATAATAAATTATTTATCATATAATTATACTAGTGTGCGATATTTTTCTTTTGATAAGAGATATTATAGTCGAATCTGGTATAGATATACATAATTTATATAGTGTATAAGTACAAAACTAATTATACTTTGTATAATAAAGTTGGTTTGATCACATGTTATTTACATTTGAAAGTGAATGATGGTTAAAATAGGATTTATTGACTCAATGTGTAAAATCGAAGTTACAGTTGACTTGATTCAAATTCAAGTTTTTTAATGGATATCGATAAATGATTTAAAATAGTAAATTTCTGGTTAAAGTAATCAAATGTTATATGAAGGAGTTCGTGGTGACGAGTTCAACGTATATTAATCGATGGTTCTATTAATATCAGTATAAAGTGTTAACATACTATGAAACTTTATTTGATTAGAATTGAATGACAGAAGAATTTTACTTATATAGTATGTACAATTGAGATGAGAATTTATGAAGTATGATTTCATTGTGGATTGGGGGCTGTGTTATATTGTTAGATATTAATCATAGTCGTTGAACGTATAAATGATTTAATAAATTTGAAAAGTTCAGAATAAGTTCACAACTATTCTGTAATAAATCCATATAATTATACCAATAATTAAAGGTAATAAGAAGTATTTAGGAAATAAAATATTATCGGTAGCAAAACTAGCATCTTTGAGATAATATTTATGATGAAATAAAGTGTTTAATTTTTTTTTTTTTATAAGTTTGCATTGAAATGTAATTCAGTGTAAATTAGATGGACAACTTGATAATATGAATTATTTAAAGACCTAAATATAAATGAATAATTATGAGATAATTATACATTAGTTTATATATATGCTTAATTATATTTGGTTAAAAGCTAATCAAATACTTTATATTTAAATACTTGAACTTAAATATATAAAATAAAAATTATGAGATAATGAGCATTTTATCCATGACACACATTCATTTTTTAAAAAAAGGCGAGGACAAATATGAAAACCATGGATTTATTTAAGTATATATATGTGTTAACTTTACCAAAATATATGATTTTGGTTTTGAAAAACCTTGCTCTCTTCCATCCATTTGGCCAAACAAGCTTCTTCCTCCATGGTGGTGCAAATTGTGAGTTCTTTACACAATTAAAGTAATTTTCATCACCTCTTATCAAAAACGGAAAACTCATCCAAAATTGCTAATTTATGCATATATATGATGTATGTTCAATTGACATATCATGTGCTTGTAAAAATGCATGAATGAATTCAAGTATCTCAATCCAACAAATGGCCTATGATTAAGCCTAAATTTAATTTAAAAGAGTTTTAAATTAAATGGACTTTATTATATATATATATATAATTTTTCTAAAATGCAATCTCCAGCTTTTACGAAAATAACTTAGGGTTAATTTAGAAGATTATATAATTATGAGTTGACTGGGTTTGAGCCTTTTAAGTTGGAGTTTAAAAGTTCTTAGGTTTGAAATTCTTTTACTAATTAAAGCTTAACTCATAATTTAGGTTAAGTGTGTAACCTATATAAGGATGTTAAAAGATGAAAAATCATAAGATTTTTTTTATTAATAAAAGAAATATAGTTTTTCTTAGAAGAACATTCTGATTTATGTACTAACTAAAGAATATGCCTATATGCTGAGAGTGAAAATTAAGAATAGCAAATACGACATTAGTATTTTTGAGGTATTCTTTAATTTTCTATACATGTAATAAAATAAGAAAATTTTTCTTAATTGCATACCATATTGAAATAGGAATTTTTTAAAAAAAAAATTTCCATATTCCAACAATTTCTATATTTGTGGACCTTTTATGAAAGTCCCTCCTGGGTCTAGAGTGGATAGGATGAGCACTAAGTCTTCAAATGTTCACAAGTAAGAAAAAGAGAATAACACATTACTTTTTTTTGACACAAGTTGACTAACCTTTGCCTTCTTAATGAAGCCTCAATGAAGGTAACATAGATTTTCTTTTTTTTATCTCATCTTGTCAGCTTTAAATCACGAATGGCACAATGAATTAAACTAAGAATTTCAAGTTCTCTTTTGAAAATTGGTCTTTTTGACCTTTTGTGAATTTGGTTTCAAATAGATATTATTATTTTTGTCACTTAACAAATTTAGATTAAATATTAAACCACAATATTTCATTACCTGAATATAAGAGTAATTCAAATGATTTAATCTTCAATGGCATAAATCAATGGAAACAATAAAAGAAAAGTAGTTTTATTCATTATAACATCACATTATAATGTGTTTTCAGTTTCATCTTTGGTTATATTCTTCTCCAAAATTCTAACATAAATAAAATGATCCTTAAGACTCAAATGCTTCTTCTTATGTTCCAAATTGTTTTGAAATCTTTCTAGTGCCTAAAAGTTTCTCAGTTAAACAACTATCTATTAATGACTCCTGAGTTCCATCTCTCCATTTTTGAATTTATTTGTTAACTAATGATAATCATGAATTTTTAAAGAAACATCTTTACCAACTATTATTTTGAAATCTAAACAATTCTCTATAGTAAACTTCTAAGCTTTGACATCTTCTATCACATATTTCTTTTTTAAAAATTTCTATATCTCACGGGCAGAAGAATATTTGCTATGATCATAATAACGCTTACTAGATAGACTGATAAGGATCTTCAATGCATACTCTACTAAATTTCCACTACACCTAAAATAAATCTTCTTATTCAATGCAAACCCAATTTCTATTTAAACTAAACAAGAACATAAGAGTTCAGTTTATTTCACAAATATAATTCTACCAACAGTATCAATAATTATTTCAAAAATACCTACAACAGGTTATTAATGTGTTTGTGTGTGTGTGCACGCACGTAATGAAAAAGGCAGCCACTTAAAATTGCCAAAAAAATCTTACGCATCATTGCCACTATCAAGCCACTAAAATTCCTCTTTTGGTTAAGGATGACAACAGACAAAATATTTGAAAAATTTGAGATATTCATATCTACATCCGAAATACTCAATATTCATATTTTATTTGTAATAGTTAAAATTATATATTTCATATTCATATTTATATTTAATTGAAAAATCAGATATCCATATCCGTTTGAAATATCCAAAGATTTGTTAGACATATTTTATATATCCATTTTTAGGCCAGAACTTGAATTCAAGACTTTGATGTTTTTGTTGGGCAAGCTTTGGCCTAAATGATAGAAATTTTATTTGTAGTTGATTTGAAATAAAACATTGCTCATTGAACAAAATATTATGTTTATTTGTAGTTGCATCAAAATCTATTTAATGAAAAGAATATTTCAGTTTCTAAATCGTTTAAATTACAAATAATATATGCATCATTTGTGATGAAAATTCAAATTTAAAAATAGATTAAACAATAATATAATACTAAATTTAAAAGTATTAATGTTTAATAAATTTATTATAGTATTTAGTGAAGATTAGGTGCGGATGAATTTATTATAATTTAATGATAATATTATTTATTTTTAGTTAAATATCAGATATTCAATATTCAAAACTATATATGACTGAAATCAATTTTCAATGCTTATTTTTATATCCATAACCTATCCAATATCGCATGTTTTTTTTTTTTTTTGTCGAATATCCATTATATCCAAAAAAATTGCCATCCCTACTTTTGGTTTGGATTTATAAAGAAATTAGGATAATATGCATTAAATCTTTCTTCTTCCACAATGAAATGCATAATCTATCCTTTTCAATCTAAAGAAATTTAGGCAGTTGCAAATTGAATGTGGAAGAAAATTGCAATTAATTTGTATCTCAAAAACCCTAATGGAGACTTGCCAACTTTTTATTGCGTTAACATACTTTTTTACCCTCAAAAAGGTAATTTCAAGATTAATTTCAACAAGTGCATTCAACATCTGCTCAATTAGTAAATGAAAGTAACAAAATTTTTTTTTGGGCAAGTTTAAGGGCGCCGAATAATTAAGCCAAACGATAAAAGAGATCCAACATATTTTTCCTTTTATATAGACCTCATCCATATAATCATCACATGTTCTTTAGAAGTTTTTTTTTTTTTTTTTTTTTAAGAACCTATCTCACACTTAGTGGGAGATTTCACTTTTAAAGTATTCATTTATTCCAAATCCCCAATGTTCTTTCAAAATATATTAAATATTTATTATCTATCAAAAATGGTGCAAAAATAAATTCAAAAAAATAAAGAAGCCTAGAAACGTGGTTGAGTACAATTGATTTTGTTTTATCTCTATTCATAGATAAAGTAAAGAACAAATAATGTTAAAAAGAGAGAAAATAAGAATTGATAAATTATCCTTTAAAAGGAATTCTTCTTCAAATGTTCTTCTTTCCTTTTTCTAAGAATTGTCGTGATAATTTGTTTGATTTGTATACTTATCCGGAGGAATTTGATGCTTATTTGGAAATTTCAACACTCCCGTAAGATGAAGAGTGTATATTAATGACTTCCATCTTGGATAGATGTTAGGTGAAAGAAAGAAGTGGGAGAGACTTCGTAAACAAATTAGCTAATTGAAAAGGAGAAGAAACATGAGCCGTGATCACTTGTAATTCTGAAATCTTATCATGAATTAGATGACAATCTAATTTAATATGCTTTGTTCGCTGGTGAAAAACAGGATTTGCAGCAATGTGAATTTTTGTTAAGTTATCACAATATAAAGTTGTAGCAGCTGATAAAGATAAGTGTAGATCAGTGAAAAAATTACCAGATCCATGTAAGTTCACAAACCACAACTGACATTGCTCTGTATTTAGATTTTGCAGATGATCTAGATACAGTGCTTTGTTTCTTTAATTTTCCAGACACAAGTGAATTACTTTGAGTACACAGAAGCTAGTAATAGAGCACTTTGTGTCAGGACAGCTTACCTAGCTTCTATCAGAATAGGCAGAGAGTTCAAGTTTTGAATCAGTAGAGAAGTAAAAACATTGTCCCAGGGTTCCCTTCACAATCTAATGATCTTAAGAATGACATTGAAATGAGGAACACGGGGAGCTGCCATTAATTCACTTAACAAATGCATATATTGACTTAAAATTTGGTGTGGTGATGCTAAGATAGAGAAGCTCACCAATTAACCTTTGATACAAAATAGGGTCAGCGAACATATCACAGTCATCCTTGCGAAGCTTGATATTTGGATCCATAGGCAAAAAAGGTGGTTCGGAAGCGAGAAGCCCAATTTTAGAAAGAACGTCCAATGCATACTCTCTCCGAAATAATTGTATACCTGCCTTAGTACGCCTTACTTACATCCCAAGAAAGTATTTGAGAGTTTCAAGATCCTTGATTTTAAACTTGGTCTTCAGAAATGATTTTGTAGTATTAGTAGATTGAGTATCGGAGCTCATCAACACTATAACATCCACATAGACGAGAAGTGTCGTTGATAAAGTTGCTATGGATTTAGTGAACAAGTTATAATCCACTTTGGATTGTATAATCTCAAACTCAGCTAAGGCAAAAGAAAGTTTGGCATTTCATTGTCTCGAAGCTTATTTCAAGCCACAAAGATTTTTTTTTGCAATGTACAAACCTTATTTGAATCTGCTGAAAGATGATCGGGAAGCAATCTCATGTAAATTTCCTCATTAAGATTACCAGAGAGAAATGCATTATTCACATATAATTGTTGGAGATCCCATCCTTTAATGACTATGACTATAATAGGACAACAAATAGACGTTAATTTAGCAACGAGAGAAAAGTATCATGAAAATCAATCCCCTCGTGTGGCGTAAATCCTTTGGTAATAAGGCGAGCCATAGCTCGTTCTATTGATCCATCCGACATGAATTTATACTTGTAAACCCATTTGCAATCAATTACTTCCTTTCTAGGAGTAGATCAACAACAGTCCAGGTCTTATTACTTTCAAGTGTGTTAAGTTTTTGTTTCATTGCCTTACACTAAATTAGATCTTGAATGGTTTGAATATAAGAAGTTGGCTCAATGAGTAGAGATATAGAAGTGCTAAAAGCCATGTAAATGTGTGAAAGATTGGCATAAAAATGAAAATCAGATAAGAGAAAAAATACTTTTAAACCTTTGGAGACGGAAGATTTTGAACTCTAAATCTTAGATGCCAATTGTGAAGGTTTAAGTGCAGCAACGTGCCGGCAGTAGAAATCTTGTAAATAGGCAGGTGCTTTTCAAGTTTTGTTAGACCTACACACATGGGCTTCAAATTTAGGTATATTAGAGGAAGAAGGCATATTAAAAGGATTTTGAAGTGCTTCTTCTATATTTGTTGAATTAGAAGAAATCAAGGACTCTTCTAACAGTGGTGCGAGCGGATCAGAAGTTTCTTATGATGCAGATATTTATGCTTCCTGAATAGGTGGCTAATAAACAAATTTTAGTGTTTGAAAAGCCATATTGATGAGATCTGAGGTTTTGTGGTCTGATTGTTTCAAGGAAAAACTATCTTTATGAAACACCACAGCATAAGAAATGAAAATCTGATTGGCGTCAAGGTCAAATAATTTGCATCCTTTACCATCATATGGGTATCCTAAAAATTAGCATTTTCGGGCTCGTGGGTCAAACTTAGTTATTAAGTGCCCAAATGTTGAAGCAAAATATAGACATCCAAAAACTCGGAGGTATGAATATAAGGGTTGGGTTGGATATAGATTTCAAAGGGGGATTTAAACTCTAGGTTTGAAATTGGTGTTCAATATTGCTATTACAAATTTATTCCAATACTTCATAGGAAGACCTAATTAGAATTTTAAAGGCCTTCCTACATTTAAATTGTGTTGGTGTTTCTGTTCGGCTATGGCATTCTGCTAAGAAGTGGCAACACATACGAATTGATGAAGGATTTCTTTGATTTGGTAAAATTTTGACATTTGAAACTCTGCCCTGTTATCAGTTCTGATAGTTTATAATTTTGATTTCAAATTGCTTTTCAGCAATGGAGCAAAAATTCTAAAGAGCAACTCTTAACTTTGATTTTGCTTTCAACATGTGAATCCATGTACGCTTTATAAATTGGTCAACAATAGTCATGAAATATTTGACCCATCATGGACTTTTGTGGGATTTGGATCCCCTATATCAATAGAGATGAGTTCGAATGCTTTTGTGGCTTTATTTATGAGGTTTGGAAATGACAATTTATGTTGTTTTGCAAGCGGACAAATAAAATAGTGAAGATCTTTACTTAGCTTTGGTTTATTAGAAACTATGTGAATATCATTCAAAACACATTCAGTCATAAAGCTATGTCTTAGTCGATAATGCCATAAAATAGATTCATCAAATTTGCTAAGAACAGCAGTGCTGACAAAATTTAAGCAAGATAAAGTCTGAAGATGGGAGGTTAAAGTATAAGGCAGAACTTACTAGTGTTGAAGATGGTATAACCCATGCTTTACTTTGTGCAGTCGTCATCCAGGATGAAAAGTCCTGAATATAACAAGAATTAGAGAAAAATATGAAACAGCAATTTGAACTTTTAACCAAGGATTTAGTAGAAATAAAATTAAATGAAAAAGCTGGAACATAAAGCACATTTTTTAGAGTTAACTCGGCAAAAAAAAAAAACAAACATCCCCAATGTGAGTTACTACAGCAAAGTTACCATTCGGTAATCTGTGTGAAACTTTAACAGTAATGGTGGTGAAGAATTTGGGGCTACATATCATGTGATCGGTAGCTCTCTTGTCCATGATCGATGGTGTATTAACTAATCCAGAGCTTTGCGTGTGTTTGCTAATAAACAAAAAAATGTACCAAATATAGGAGTATTTATGGAATTGTATGAGATTGCTTGGACTTGATTGGTTATTGGAGTGGCTGGTTCATTTTGATGTTCTTGAAGTAGAGCAATGAGTCCTTTCTACTACTCTTCAATAATGCGCGAACTATCTTTGACCTGTTCCCGATTAGAAAAGATTTGATTAGCAGATGATCTATTTTTGAATGAATTTTTGTGTCTTGGAGGGTAACCGTTAAGCTTGCATCATTTCTTCTTCATATGCCCAAGAATTCAGCGGTGCGAGTAAACTGAAAGGCCGAGATTAGCTTTGAAGCATCTTTCCAAGAGTGCCCGGGAATGTTGCAATAATAACAATACAGTCTGTGTTTACGGGTTGTGGAAATGTTCTGTTGGTCTAGGCCTTTGGTATTCGAATGGAATGAAGTTGTCTACGCCTTTCTTCTTGTTATACTAAGGAAAGAACTCGATGTATCATTGGAAGGAGGACATATAAAAAAATTTGAACTTGAATGGAATCACAGGTGCTTTGGAGCCGCATCAAAAATTGCATGACCTTCTTTTGATGATGATAGTTGGTTATGATTTTCACTAAGCCATATGTTCAAACAAGTATTAGTTCATAAATGTCAAGTTCATCCCAAAACCTCTTCAACTTGTTGTAGTAAATACTCACAGAATCAGTATCTTGAATTAGGAAGGAGATTGTTTTCTTGAGTTGAAAAATTCTTGGTGCATTTTAGATAGAGAAACGCTTACAAAGATCACGCCATAAATTAGTAACAGTGTCGGCACGTGTAATAATGGATCTGAGCTCAGGGCTAATAGAATGTTGAATATAGGCAATAATTGTATCATTGCAGCGTTCCCATGGACTAAATAAAGGATCTGTTGTTTCATCAGGCTTAGAAATATTATCATCGATCAAACCAAGTTTGTTTTTGATTTTTAGTGCACATCTCATAGTCCTTGCCCAAATCACAGAATTTTCTGTTGTCAGGAATTTTGGAACCAGCGCTAAAGTAGGACCTTCGTCTAGTTGAATGTAATATGAATTTGCGGGATGATGAGCGTTATTCTCAAAATTTGAAGGATTTTGCATAGTTGTATTTGTTTGGGAATTGTCTAATGAATTGAATTAACATTTGCTCCACTCATTGCTTTGATACCATACAAAAATTGGTGCTTAAACTTGGTTGAGGATTGGAAACGTGTTTGAGGAGAAGTGATGTTGTTTTATTTCTCAGGCTAGTATTTGTACAATTCGTCTCTATTTATAAATAAAGTAAAGAACAAATAAATAAAAAAGAGAAAAAATAGGAATGGATAAATTATCCTTTAAAAGGAATTCTTTTGCAGATGTTCTTCCTTCCTTTTTCCAGGAACTGTCGTGATAGTTTGCTTGATTTGTCTATTGATCTAGAGGAATTTAATGTTTATTTGGAAATTTCAACAATTATCGTTAAAGAGTGGGAGACCTATCTGCTAAAAGATCATAAAATTAAAGATTTTGATTATAAAAAATTAGATTTTTAAATAATATATGTTTACCTTTTTATTTCACTAGTTCCTTAGGTTAAAAATTTTACAATATGATAAATATTTTAAGAATTCAAATAAAAATACTTCAAGTTAAAGATTCAAGTTCAAGAAACTAAGTTAGGTTGAATTATAACTAGACAGCTTAAGGGGACAATGAATTGGGTATTTGAAATTACTCTAACTAAAATGCAGCCAAAAACTAATAACATGTAATTTAAGAAATTTAATAACTAATTGTAACCAATCAATAAGTAAATAACATCAAATTGAGCTTGAACAATAAGAAAATGTGTGCAGTTATTAAAAACAAACTTATAAAATAATGAGATAAAGAAATAGAGATCATTTTACATAGTTCGGAATCTCCAGCATACATCCATGCCTCTAAGATAATCAAGCATGGTTGATTCCACTATGTCTAGTCTTCTATCCCCAGTCTTCTATCCCCAAATATCTCGAATTAACTTCCAGGTGTTGATTAAACCTTTCATAACTGACATAATTTAAAGAGGAAAGGATTGAATACTTACCATAAATAGAATTACAACCTAGAGTTGGATTACGTAATTGAAAATAACTCTCTTCTTTACAACATAAAATGCATTTCTTTCTTTTCTATTTCTCTGTATTCTCTCTTTTGTTCTTATTTGTTTTCTCAATTAAAAGAATAAAGAAAAATAACTGCTTTTTTCTTTCTAACTTTGTTCTTATATAATGTAAAACAGAGACAACCAAGTAAAGTAGTTTTTAAATTCAGAAGAAAAATACAATTACTTCTAACAATTGCATTTCTTGAATTGGGTTAGGTTTAGATTAGGACAACCTATCATAGATGTCTTACCTAAGTCCATTGTCTCACACTCGCACAAGAAGGATGCTAAGCTTCAATAAACAATAAAGAGAAAATTGACACTAAGTCATAATAGTGTCTTCATATGAGTAAATACATTGTACGATTCATGAATACAATGATGCACAATGATATATGTACGAGAGCTAATATTCTCAATTGAAAGTTATAAAAGAGACCTTCAAATTTTGTTCATTATGTCCCAGTCTTGTTTTGTTACATCTTGTAGTATATTCAATCCCTTTATTAAGAACTATACTTTTATCATAATACTTCATGTATTCACAATTGTATCAATTCTTACTGAGTCATACAACTAATTAACAAGTGAACATATGCATATGATGTAAGAACCAAAAAAAAAAAAAAAAAATCTTCCTATCACTTGTCTTCAATTTTAAACCAATTATTTTCTTAGATATGTTTTATACGCTAAATTATGTCATTACCATAGATAATATGTTAAAGTAGCAATCATCAATTCAATTCTTGAAAATATAATGGATAGTGACATAGGAATTTACTTACTTATTTTTCATACTACCACATAAAAAATTTAAATCCTCAGGAATTCTTTTAGGCCAAATTGCCTTTTGTACTATCGTGGAACAAGCTATAAAGTTAGTTTTCATTGTGGATAGAGTTATGCATATTTATTTCTTGCTACTCTATGAAATAACACCACAACCAAGTAAAATGCATATCTTGATGTTATTTATTGCTCATTTAAATCACTATCCTAACCTGCACCAATGTTATCCATTGAAGCGTAATTTTTCTCAATAACATAAAGACTAATTTGTACAACCCTTCAAATATGCTAGAATTCTCTTAACAACATTCCAATACTTTCATCCAGGATTTGATTTATTTACTAATCTCATAACATAACAAATATTAGGCATTGTATTCGTTATAGCATACATAAGGCTTTCTATAGCAATGTCATAGGAAATGTTTGCCATTATTTCTTTCTCTTATGGAGTTTTAGGATACATAGTAAGGCTAAGAAATTATTATTATTTTTTTGAAATTGTAGTATTCATAAGCTTACAAGTAGCCATATTGCATTGTTCAAAGATTTTTCTAATGGACATCTCTTCTAATAAAGTTAGCAATTGAATGATACATTGAATTTTAACTTCCAAAATATATGTTGTTTCACCCATATTTTTCATCTCAAAATTTGAAAATAAAAATTTCTTTATAGTTAAGAAAAATTATTTATTATATTAAGTCAAGTAATTGCATGTGAATAAAAACATAGCCAGTGAGAATCAGACTTCTGATTGGGTTTAAAATTCATACATTAATCCCTTAGGCCATTGGCATTTTGATTGGTAAAATGATAAATAATAATTATATTTATCTAGAAAATCATATGTGGATTTTTTTTTCTTTTGATAGAGAAAGCAAAAGAGAACAAAAGTGAGAATATAGAGAAATAGAGAAGAAAAATACATTTTATGTTGTGAAGAAGAGAGTTCTTTTCAATTACGTAATCAAACTCCAGGCTATAATTTTATTCAAGGTATATATTCGATCCTTTCCTCTTTAAATTTTGTCATTGCTATAAGAGTAGGTCACAAGTGGACTAATGGTTAAGATGCTTCACTTTAAATTCCCACTTATGGGTTGTAGTCACACTAGCTGTTTTTGGATTTTCTAGATGATGACCAACGTACTGTGTTTCAATTCTTTTTTCTACTTTACATAAAACAAAGACAACTAATTGAAGTAGTCCTTGAATTCAAAAGAAAATATAACTACTTCCAATAGTTGATTCTCTTTGATTGAGTTAGGTTAGGACAACAGTAATCAATTGGTTTACTTTGGTGTCAACTTAACCACTTACAACAATTTACTTCTAAGATGTCAATCAATTGTAACAATATAAATGTATCCCTTACACATTTTTCTCATGTGTTTTCTACCTTACTTTATACAAAGATTCCTAAATGCAATTGCCTAATTTGAAAAATAAACTATAAAGAATGGATATCAACTGTATATTACAAAATTTTTAACTTTGTGAATAAAAGCAAGTTTAAGCTCAATAACTCTTTTAATACAATATATAAACAAGTCTCATTGAAAAACATTGTGTAAAATTAAGTTAAAAATAGGTTTGTATAGATTTTAGACTATGACACATTTTTAAAATTTCAAATAGGAATTTAGAATCTCTAACTTCCACTTGTCAAATATTATTAGAATTCAAAGAATTTTTGGAATTCTATATTGCACTCTTATTGAAAATAAAAGCTTTTTACTCAATTCAAAATGAAATTTAAAATTGTAATCTTTAATACAAAATTCTAAATTTTACTATTTGGTGGTTCAATATTAATTTAGTGATTATTTAAAGATTCAATATTGAACCAGTGCGGTATAGATTCACTATTTTAATTTAAAGAATTTTGATTTTTCTCAAACACTTGAAGAATATTGATTTTTCACCAAGATTAAAGATCAAATAATTTAAAACAACTTTTGTTGTAAACAAGATTATAATGTTTTAGCTTATGTTTGTCATATTTTCATCATATTAAAACATTTTATCTTATTATAAAAGTGAGCACTAAAGTTATCTAAATTACTAATAACTTGGTATTAGGAAGTTATTTTTGTTTATTATTTTGATAGTTTCGTAGCAAATTAATGTTATATTATAGTGTTTTTGTTATTTTTAGTTTACAGGTGAATAAAATAGGATAAATTTAGAAAACAGCAAATTTTGGGGGCTAAAGTCACAAGACACAGATTTCACATAACCGCTATAGCAAAAGGAATTTACAATCACTATAACAAAAAAACCCAAGGCTACTGCTATAACGGGAAGATTTTGGCATTGCAATGAGGATATGACAATTAAAAATGAAAAATTTGACTCCTAGCCTAAAAAGAGAAATCTAAGTTAAAAAGGGAAATTTCTTGTAAGGTCTTGTGTTTTAAGCTTTGGAAATAAGATTAAAGAAACTGATAACTAACTAACCTATAAACACAATTAGGCTGTAGAGGGAGGTAGTTATGAATTAGTTAGAGTGATGAGTTGTCAACTAATTAATCTCCTTATAAATAGAAGCTTGAATCAAGTCACAGTGGGGGTGAATATACAGATTTAAAGAGGAGAATTGTGAGTAATCAGACAAGAGAGCAGAGGTCAGAATCTCTAGTATTTTTTGCTATTTTTTTGTATCTATATACTCTCATTGAAAGCTTGATAATCAATAAAGATTTGGGGTGTTCTTGCCGTGGATGTACGCCTACTCATAAGTGGCTGAATCACGTAAATTAGTGTGTGCTTGAATGGTGTTTGCTGTATTTTTTGTATTAGTTTTTCCTTCTGTTTTTTTCTGTTGCTTGTTGGAGTTCATGATGATTTCATTTGATCAAGATTGAATTGTCAACAAAGATCAGTCTTGATTAAGTAAATTGGTATAACATTTCTTATTAAGAAAAGTTTTAAAAGAAAAAGGAAGAAAGGAATTTGAAAGTAAATTCAAGAAGAAAGTTTGATTTAGAAGAGGAAAGTGAAGATTCTCCTACTTTTAACATGAAAAGTATTATGACTCTATAAAAAGATGAGAATCTTAGGAGAATTAAGGGAGAAGCTGCCAAATTAAGAAAGAACACAAAGGAATTAAAGGAATGAAAGCAAAAAGAAGAGGGAAAGAAGACAATCAAAGCCTTGAAGATTTATTTTCTAGGTTTTCTTATTTTTTTTCTTGTATTTATGCTTTATTTAATTCTTTTTATTGATGAACTCAAAATTATGAGTAATTATATTTTCTTGACGTAGGAGAGTAATGAAGTTTTTGTGAACTATGTGTTAATTAATTTTGAAGTAATAATAAATTTCATATTTATTTTATTTATATGATTTGTTTTTGATTTTTTCAATTTAACTGGCTATTGAATTGATTAATTTGTGGTGTGAAATACTGAGTACTTGAAGGAAAAAATACAGAACAATAAATCACAAATTACACAATGTAAGAAATAATTAACGTGATTTCAATTATTAATTATGTAACTTTAAAAGTTGGATCTTAATGCGTATATAATTAATCTATTTATATAAAAATATTGGCTAAAAAGACTATATATAATATTTTGTAGAAACTCGGGAGAGAGAGATATATAGTTAGTTGAGAACTTAGTTAATAAAATAATTTGGATAAAGTTGATAATTTAAATTAGGAGACTTTAGTGAGTTAAAATGGATTCAAAAACTTTAAATAATTTATTTTATTTGATTTCTACTCACAATAATTATCTGGTAATTAGTTTTGTCGTTTAGTTTTATTAAATTATATTTTAATTTGTTTTGTTAGAGTCTAAATAGAACATAATTATTATAATTGTAGTAATTAACATATTTAGTTCATTAAATTTCTCGTGAGAATTATATTTTTATTATAATTTAATACTGTGCATTTGCAGATTTGATCATTGATCGTTTATGCTATTTTATTTTTATTAAGCGAGTTATTTTTGTACAAACCAATCAGCCCAAAAAGAGTGGAGATCTGCAAAATTTTACCCAAAGTATTTAATTATTGGGGATCTATTTTATGGCATGAAAACTATATCACTCATTAAAATCATTTGTAATAACATAACATTCATATCTCAAATTGGACCTAAAACTTTTCTTATAACCAAAAAGGATAATTACTAGATCATGAAAATGTAAGAAAAGTTAAACCAATTTGAGAGAAATAAATAGAAATAGTCCCTAAACTGAAACATTTTCATTATTGATAGTAAATAGATATTTAAAAACAAAATAAATGAATTCCATGTGGTTGCTGTAAACAAAACTATATTAGTGGCTAAAGGCTACAAATATAAAGAAGAGATAGATTTTGGTGAGAAAATTATACTAGTAACTATACTAGAGTCTATTAGACTATTGATTACATTTGCATGTCATAAGGAATTTATCTTATTTCAAATAAATGTCAAAAATGCTTTTATAAATGGGTATATCATGAAGGAAGTTTACTTAGAATTGAAAATAAAACTTTTCCAAACCATGTTTACAAATTAATTAAGACATTGTATGGATTGAAACAAATCTTTAGAACATGGTATGAAAGGGTTAGTAAATTTTATTTGGAAAATGATTCAACATGAGTAAAGTAGACATCACACTTCTTATCAAACATAAAGATGTCACACAAATTCATATTTTGATTATAATAAAATATATCATTCAATCAAGTAAATAAAAAAAGGAAGTATCAAGAACTCGTATCGAAGAAGCAAGTTACAAGCTGAGGCTATTAATACTTAAATCTTTGGAAATATGTTTATATGCGCATGATTGTGGCATTTATATAAGCTTCTTTATTTTATGCAAAAACACACTTTCAAAACTTGCAAAATGTATCAAAATACAAACTTCTGAAACTTAGAATATGAACTTAATTGCAAATTTTAAAACTACACGGAACCAATTTACAAGATTTTAAGAATCAAAATGTAAGATTTTGAAAACTTTCAAAAATAAAACCTATACAAATCGATCCCTTGATTCCTCTAACTAGCTAACTAATTAGTAGTAACGAACCCATTAGTTTGTGTGACTAAACCAACTTATAAGATTTTAAGGACCAAAATGCTAGATTTTATTAATATAATGTTTTTGATCTTAATCAGTGTATAAATCTAAGTTCAATCACTACCTAAGCTTCTAACTTGAATTCTTAATTGCTTGTGTATCATATGAGTCAAATTAAGATTTTAAATATAGCCAATTATGTTTACCATGATAGCAAATATTATCATATCTGGTTTAAATGTCAAATAAATATTAACATTATCCTGATTTTGTCAAGGTAATACTTTTAAAAGAATTATTCACTAGTTTTATGACAACATATTACTATAATTATCTTTTATTTCTTTTATCTTATCTTAACTTGCTCAGATAACAATAAAGGTACCTACTTATGCAGGAAAACTAGTTTAAACTCGAAGATATAATATTCTAATAGAATGTGAGTAAATATAACAATACCATAATATCTTTAATAAAATTGTATTTTGTGTTTATATGCTTTGATTTGGCTTGATATTTTTTCATCTTTGACATAGGCATAACAACTTCATTGTCATAATATAATATTATTGGTTTGAAAGTATATGTGACAATCACAATATATAATATTATTGGTTTGAAAGTATATGTGGCAATCTTAATATCTTTAAAACATCTCTTAACCTAAATTGATTGTTTTACTATTGTGGAACATGTTGTAAATTCAACTTACATAATAAATAGAGCTATACATGTTTGTTTCTTACTACTCCATGAGATAACACAATAACCAAGTAAAAATATATATATATATATATATATATCTTAGCATTGATTTTTGCTCATCCAAATCACCATCACATAACAAATATTGACCTTTGTACATATCACAACATACACGAGACTTCTTATGGCACTAATATAGACAATTTTTGTCATTATTTAGGCCATATGGTGTTGGTATATGTTATAAAATCTAATTGTATTTTTTGAATATTTAGTATATTTATTTCTTATGTATTATGACATTAAATATTAATATATTTTATGTTATTTCATTATTACATGTAAATAGATGTAATAATATTTTTAGAATAATAGGTTGAATTAGTAAAATACTATTCTTAAATGCATATAGTCAAATATTATTGTAAAAAAGACAATAATAATACCTAAAGACTAATATATGCAGTGAAGAGTGATGTTTATAATTAAGATATAATTTATCCATTATATATAATGGAAGTAATATTTTAAAATTTTTGATTGAGTAAGATTACAAAAATATATAGTCATATTTTAATGAGTTAATATGTAATATTAATATCACTTTGTAGTAAGTCTATTCAAAATATCAAAGAAAAGTGAAGATTAAACTATATGAGCCTAACATATTTCATTCTTTGTGTTCAATTGAGCTATTTAAGATAAAAATTAAATTGCATGGTAACATTAATCTCACATAAGATAATATTGAACAATTTACATTTTTGTTACTTGAGTAGTTGTGATGTATTGCTAGATACTACTTACCACTTGTGACACCAAAATTAAATTTTAGTACTACTGTTAAGATTATAAAAATTTATTAAGTTCACATTAAGATCAAAAATAATAAGAGTATAAATTCATAAGAAAAATTTTTATTTAAATAGAGAATCCTAAATTCGATTAGAATTTTTTGTACTATTTAAATATTGAGTTTAGCTAAAACTATTATGTAAAATTGGACTAAATTTAATTAGTACATATTTTATTAAATAGATTGGGTTTAAAAGAAAAGCCCAAACATAATAGATTTATTTTAAATCAAAATCCTAAAATAACATTACACACACACACACACACACACACACACACACACACTCGATGTGTGGCTTATTTTTTCCTTAGATAGAAAAATAGTTGACACACATAAAAGAAATGTAAGAAATGCAAGAGCTAGCACTCTAATTTCTTTTGATTGTGTGGATACTGTATATATATAGTAATACTTATATTGGATCTATATTCATTTTTTGATAAGTTAATCAATACATATAGGTATGAATGCTGACTTTTTTCTCTGTATATATAATGCTAATATTTTAATGCATGGATCCTAGTAAGCAACAAGATAATATATGTATTTTTTGTATGTTATGGTTTGCTTACACTAGAATTAGAGCTATTTGTAAAAACCTAGTCATTTTCTTCATATATGAATGTGTTTTGATTTGATTTGGCATATATTTTAATTGAAACAAATGTTATAGTTTGGGCATTTAATGTAATTAAATGGATTAAGAAAATATTTTATATATGATATGAAATTGAATATGATTGCACTATTTTAGGATGTCCAGAACATTTATACTGCCGTATGTTTGATTTATAAAAGTCCAGCGAGACTACTAATGTGTTAGCATAAAGTTATATTTAGAACTTTAATTTATGCTTTAAATAATTAATATAACATTATTATATGCTTTATGAATGTTTTATTAAGCAAGGTGTATAGTTATGGCTAAAAAGATCAATAAGATTGGATTGATATATGGTTGTAAATTTTTTAAATAATATGGCCTACATGTCGTGTCTTTCTTTAATAATCTCTAATTGTATATTCTCTTCCAATCTAATTTCCCTTAAAGGTAACTTAAGGTTTCTATCATATTATATAATTGTTATGTAATATAGATTTAGATATAGAATATCTAAGGATTTTGAAGATAAAGAATAGGCGATCATATATGGATCCCTAAGTTGTGAAAGGTACTTGATGAAGTTGCAATCAACTCAATTTAATGAAGTTGTATTTATCCTAAGTTGACTTGTCGATCATCCCATTGGCTCAGCAGTATTAATATAGAATGGGCTATAACTAAGTTAAGTTTAATTAAAAAATGTATGAGAAGCATGACATTAAAATTTAATCAAATCAATGTATGAGATACATGATAAGTGATAAATGATGAGATTGTTATGAAAAACTATAAAAATCCCTTATTAATAAAATATTAAGTCAAGCCTTCAATGAATAGCAATCATAAAAGCCTAGATTAGCTATATGTATGTTTGCTAGAGTAAGGTATTATATCAATCTTGATGAGACACGATGAGATAATAGTAATATCCAAATTGCTACCCATCAAGTCAGATTTAACCAAGTCATCTTAAAAGGATTAAAGACTTAGAGGTACTGAGTTGGGTTTAAGTTCATTAGATGAACTAAAATAAATGTTGTTCACTTAATTATCCAAGAATTATATATGATGCAATTGTCAAATGTTGCCTACCTAAAAAACAAATTTTAGATAATTCGCCACAATTAACTTAAGATAAGGTAAAATATGGATCTTAAACCATTAGAAAATTTTAATATAGAATTTTTTGAATTAACAGTAAACATTATTAATTTGAAAAAAAAATTGTGAGCATCAGTAAATTAAAATCTAATTGAATAACTTAATGCATGATACTTATTTTTGCACGTTTTGTTGTAGATTATTATTATGGCATCAAATAATATGAACACTTTATCATTGCGATCAATTCTTAAGAAGGAAAAATTAAATGGAACAAATTTTGTTGATTAGTATAGAAACTAGAGGATAGTCTTCAAGTAAGAAAATAAGTTTTATGTTTCAAAGCAACCCATATCTGAGCCATCTACTGATAATACCCTACAGACTGAGAGAGATGCATATAAGAAGTATCAAGATGACACTTTAAAAGTTGGTTGCCTCGTATTAGCTATGATAATACTAAATTTTCAAAAGCAACATAAAGAAATGCAAGCATTTAATATAATCGAACACCTCAAAAATCACTATTACGGGCAGATATGCCAAGAGAGCTATGATGTCTCCAAAACCTTATTTCAATGTAGAATGATAGAATGAACCTTAGTTGGTGCTTATGTACTTCAGATGATTAAGTATATTAAAAACCTATAAATATTGAATCTTTTTTCTTTAGGCCAAGAGTTTGCCATTAGTGTAATTATACAATTATTACTAGATAGCTATAGTCAATTCACTATGAATTACAATATAAATGAAATTGACAATACTCTTCTTCAATTTTGAGTATGCAGAGAATAGTTAAAGCAAACATTATGAAGTCCAAGCCTAATGCCATGCTAATGGTATAGAAGGATAAAGGGAAGTTTAAGGCAAAGGGTAAGAATAAAAAGGATAAAAACAACATTGGAAGAGAAATTGCAAAATCTACTTTAAGGATCTAAAGAAAACAGAAAGTGAAACTTCTACTTCAAGTATTTTTGTTATAGAAATTAATTTATTTGCTTCCACATCATGGATATTAGATATTGGATGTAATTCTCACATTTATCTTAATGTGTAGAATTTTAAATGAGTAGAACATTGATAAAAGGTGAAGTGGACTTACAAGTTGGGAATAGAGCAAGAGTTACAACATTAGCTATAAGAACATATACTTTATCTTTGCCTACTAAGTTTGTTTTAGAATTAAAGGATTGCTATTATGTGTTTCATTTACTAGAAATATTATTTTAATTTCTTATTTAGACATGATTGGTTTTTCATTTATAATAAAGAATAAAAGTTGTTCTATTTATTTAAATTAAATATTTTAGAGTTTTGCATATTTGATTAATGTACTCAAAATTCTAAATTTTGATATGCTTATCTATAATATAAGTACTAAAAGGATTATATCAAATGATTTGAATTCTACGTATTTTTTGCATTTACTTAGGTTATACAAATAAAACTCGTATTTCTAAGCTCCATAAAGATGTACTCTTAGATTTATTTAGCTTTAAATCTTATAAGGTATGTAAATCTTGTTTATATGGTAAAAAGACTAAAACTTGTTCACTAAATATAGTGAAAGGGTTAGTGAGTTATTAGGTTTTATACATAGTGAATTAGTTCATAAAATTAGTTTATAAAAATCATTTGTCAAATCACAGCTTAACTCACTAATGTTAGTCTGGATAACCATAAGGTGTAGCGTCCTCACATTACCTTTCATTATTTAGACTCCACAACAACATTCTATTTTATAATAGCCCCACTTAATGCCTAATAACTTATGCGATCTCTATAAAGGTCCATCTATAAATTACTTTTGTAATACTACAATAATAACAATCAGTAATGAACAATCAATCCATATACCTTATTTGATTTTCAATCATTTATATAAACTAATTTAACATCCTAATAACTCAAAAAAGTTAAAATAAGTTATTAAATTCAAAGCATATGATTCAAAATAATTTTTTAATGAATTAAATATTATATACAATTTACTCATAGTTTAGGAAAGGGTTTACGCTCCTTTATTAGTCTTTACCTTGGTTTAGGTCATCTCTTAAAGCACTTATGCCTACAAGATACAATATGCATTTTAATTAAAAACTAACTCTAATAAAATGCGTATTTATCCCCAACATGAAATATATTTACATGATGAATATAAATCTCTACGTTGACAAATAGATTAAAACTCAAATTTATACAAAATTATTTATAGAAATTAGTATGGCTTTTAATCAAAATCAACCGTAAGTGTAGTTTGATAATTTTGAAAATATTAAGGTTAAAATTTTAATAATTGATCTATTTGAGAAATAAATTAGACTTCTTAAGTTTAAATAATTTTTAAATTACTCAATTTAGAAGTCATTTGGGAGTTCAAAAGTGACATACAAAATTAGGGAATAAATTGCTCAATGTCATGGTTTTGCACTACAATGTGCTACAGTATCTTCGCGTGTTTAGAAAATAGAAGTGCCTGGGTTGTGGCGCCAGGCTGCAGCGTCTAATTAAATTTTTGCACATTAAAAATACAAAAAATAAGAAATGAGGACTTTTGACAAGGTAAATGAGCTCTAAATTTATCGCATAAGTATTCATTGGAAAGTATTTTAAAAGTATTACAATTTTGTTTGTGATAAAGTTTGCTAAAAAATACTTTTTTTTTTTAGTAAAACTAAGAAAACTATAAGGGAGTCAATATTACAGAAATTTGTTTCATTTTCTATCAACACTAAATTTGGCTCAAATCAAATTAATTTGATACCAAACTTTAAATGTAATTTTAAGTCTCGAATATAACCATTCTAAACTTAAATTAAGTCTCAAAATACCTCTTAAATTACTATTCAGCTCAACATAAGTAAAACCCCAAAAATCTAATTTAACTCTAGGAATTCTTGCTATTTAACCTATTTTCATGCAACAAAACTTATGATTAATCTCCAAACATCATAATTAAGTCTAATTTTAAAATTAAACAATAATGCAAAATATTCAATTTATATAAATGTTATAAATTGTCAATTAAAATCAAAATTGATGGAATTCAAGATTAGAAAATATATATCTAAGCTTTATGCAAATGATGAAATGAATTTTCATGGTGAAAATCTAATATTTAAGCTTTGGATGCTTGGAAACCTATGCACTTTGATATAAAAGTTTGTAACTAAAACAAAAAATTTTCTTCAAATTCCTTAAGGATTTATGAAGTTAAATGCTTAACTTATGATTTTGTATGGTTGATTTCACAAGGACATGGTTTGAAAATGTTGAAATTTTAGAGAAAAGAGAAGCAGAAAGTGGGAGAAGAAGAGAAAGAAAATGGAAATGAGTTTTTATGGGTTGGGGAAGAAGAAGAATAAATAGTTTTATAAAATCATAATAAAAATCATTCAAGCCCCTATTTTTTAATTATACAAAATTTTTAACCCTTTTTTGTTTTCATATTTAGATCCTCCAAAAAAATAAATAAAATAAAATAAAATAAAAACCTTAATAATATGTTAACTAGTCATAAAATATGTACATGTATAAAAATACAGTTTTAGTGTAAAAAGACTAAATTACTTCTAGGGTTCAAAAGATGAGTTTTTTATCATGTAAGACATCAAACCTCTAAAAAATGTAGATTCAAATTTGACAAATATTTCTTTGTAAGATATCATAAAAAAAATCAAAAGATGATATTTTTATAATCCTATCGAGTAAAAATTGTTTATTACCCGAATTGATATTTTCCTAGAAAAAAAAGTTTCATCTCAAAAATGCTGAGTGGGAAAAAAGTTAAACTTAAGAAAGTTAGAGGTCTACAAAAAAGAGTTGAAACATAGATGAAGCTTGAACAGAGTTCACAAGTAGTTATGGAACAAAAATCTGCTAATGTAACACAAGCCAAGTGTAGATTTACTAAAGTACTTTATGAGTTAAACATATATGGATTTCTTATGACTTAGTATGGTGATGTGTTACTTGTAGATCAAGATGAGCTTACAATCTATCAAAAAGCAATAATGGGCTCAAATTCTAAGAAGTGGCTTGAAGCCATGAAATTTGAGATGGAATCCACGTATGTTAACTAGGTATGGACCTTGGTTAATTCACCTGAAGGAGTAAAACCAATTAGGTGTAAGTAGGTTTTCAACAAAAAGACTAACAGTGGATGTTAATGTGTATACCTTTTAAGGGGCAATTGGCTATTAAAGGTTTAAAACAAATTTATGGTATTAATTATGATGAAATCTTTCCTCTAATTGCTATATTTAAATCCATCTGAATTTTGCTTGTAATGGCTACATTCTAGTACTGTAAAATATGGCAAATGGATATCAAAATTGCTCTTTTTTTTTTTTAATAGAAATCTTTTAGAGGATGTGTATATGACACAAATTAAAGGTTTTACTACTCCAAATAATGTTGAAAAGTTTTACAAGTTATAGAGATTTATTTGTGGATTAAAGCGAGTTTTTCGAAGTTGGAATATAAATTTTGATAATGCAATTGAAGAGTTTGATTTCATTAAAAATAAAAATGAACTATATATTTACAAGAAGGTTAATGAAAGCATTGTTATCTTTCTAGTAGTGTATTTAAATAACATACTATTTATTAAAAATGACATTCTTACATTACAATATATAAAAGTATATCTAAAAAAATATTTTTCAATGAAAGACGTGGGTGAAGCTACCTATCTGTTAAGTATTAAGATCTATAAATATAAATCAAGAAGATTACTTAGCCTAAGTTAAAGTATATATATAGATAAAATGCTAAAGAGGTTTAGCATATAAGAATTTAAGAAAAGATTTTTACTTATGTTACATGAAATAAATCTATCTAAAAACCAGTGTCCTATGACATAAGAAGAGAGATAATACATAAGTAAGATTCCTTATACATTTGCTATAAGATCTATTATGTATGCTATGATATGTACACGTCCCAATGTCTTGTATGCCTTGAGTATGACAAGCAGATATTCAGTAAATCTAAGTAAGTGTCATTAAATGATTGTTAAGAATATCCTCAAGTACTTAAAAATAACTAAGGATATATTCTTGGTATATATGGGTGAAGAAGAGCTTATTGTAACGAGTTACATTGATACTAGTTTTAAACTGTAAGGATGACTCGATCATAATCAAGTTATGTGTTTTACTTTAATAATGGTGTTGTGAGTTGAAATAGATTAAAGTAAATGAGAGTAGTCAATTTTACAATAAAGGCTAAGTATATTGCTGCCTTCGATGCAACTAAAGAGGTTGTTTAGATTAAGAAGATTATTACTGAATTAGGAATTGTCTTAAACTTTTCAGACCTAGTAGAGTTTTATTATGAAGACAATAGAGTTATTACACAAGTAGAGAAGCCTATATCACATTTGCGATTTCCATCTCATTTGAGAGATCATCAAAAGCAGAGATATGAAGATTCTTAGGTATTAAATACATGGAAGATTGGTATAATACCCTAAAAAAAATAAATAAATATACAAATATTACAAAATATATGGATATTTATTAATTTTTTAGAAGACTAAATTATAAGAAAATTTAGAAAAAATTGTATAATTTTTGAATATTTTTGATCCAAATACAATTTTAGAAAGATTTAAGGCCATTATACAATTTCTAAAAATTTTTCCCATAAATATCCTATCATTTCCAAAAGTTTTAAATTTGTCCCACCTTTTTCTCTACTTTCTACTCTAGCCACCATTCTGACAAACCCCTTTCCTATCTCCAATAGATATCATTTTAATACCACATATTTTCCTCAATATTGTCATCCAATGCCACAAATTGATGACCTCACTTTAACAAGTAGAATAAAATAATTAAAAATTTTGGACCTAAAAATAGCCATGATGTTAGAGGAAAAGTCACAAGAACTGTAACTTTCCAGCCAAATCTCTAATAAACTACGTGTCAGTTGAGAAAACAATCCATGCCATTAGATTCAGGATGTTAAAATTTATAAGACTCATGAGGAACCCTTGCCCAAATCGCTGAATTTTGAGTTGTTGACATCGTTGATCAGTGTCAATTGACGAGTTGACTGGTCATCGGTCGACTTTCGATCATCTCTTTCGTTTTAGACTTTTCAAACCTCATTTTCAAACTTGGAGACATTCATTGAACTCATTTTAGCGAGAAAAATTCAATCATGAGTTCAGAATTATCAAATAACTTTTCAAACATAAATGCTCGTAAATGAAAACTATCGAGATATGAATTTTATCATTTACTTAATTGTTTATTTTTAAAAATATGAATTAAACATATGAATATACATACATTTTCATGCGTTTTTAATTATGATTATGACTTGAAAATAAATTTCAAATTGTTTGAAAATTTAATTATGCATCTTTATGATAAATTGTTTGGATGGCACGTCTTACAATTATAGCGTGTCGAACTTATATTGATTTAATGTTCTTAAATATTTTACCTAGATATTATTTATATGGTATGAAAATATATAAAATGTATGTTTTTGATTAATAATATGTAAGATGGGTCTTATTAATTTCTTGTCATTATACTGCCCAAATATTTATTATATTTACTATATTATTTATACATTGTTACTATAGTAAATAAGTTTTAAGCCTGTATATAATCTATCTATATATACATATATACATATATATATATTATATTTTTGTAACTACAACGTGTAGCCTATGACAAACTTTTAAGGCACATAGGTAAGTAAAAATTAAGTGGGGTAAGAGTAGCAGATGGATATTGGTGTGCCCTTTTAGCATATTTTGTATTAATATGATTAAGATGAAATTAATTACGCTTATTTTTATTGTATGTATATACATATGTATATAGTTGTATAAAGTATAAATTTTAAACTTTTTCATCATCAATGATTTTATTAAAATTAGACATGTATAATTTTTTTTAAAAAAAATATTATTAATTAACTATGTAGATTTTTAGATAAAATTAGCTTAAATAAGTGATATTGATCACTATTGAGCGTTATGGTTTTACTCACTCCTTTCTTTTTTCCTTTAAGAAGTATTTTTACCGTGTTGTAAATATCAAGAAGTAAGTAATACATTTGAATTCTAAGAAATAAAACAAATGAGCTTTTATTTACTAGTTAATTAATATGTTCCTAGTAATTTGTGTTTAAATTATTAAACTTTTAACTACATGATGATGCATAATTTTTATGGACTAAAATAAATTTTAAATTATTTATTTATTTAAAGTAAGAATTCGTATAGTTCTATATAGTTTTATTATATTTATTTTTATTATTATAATTTCTAAATATATTTTAAGACCGCAAAACACTTTTTAACCTTTTGATTATTAGATTTTGATATGTTTATTTAAATTTTGACTTTTCTAACTTAACAATCACTAATCTTAATTTGACGTGTGACAATTAGACTTAGTGCAAGTAAGAGATTGTTAGTATATGCTCTAAGATCCAAATGTATTTTTTAAAAATATTTAACATATTTATTTTTTATATATCATGATATTATTAATTAATATATTTGATATTATTTTATTATTACATATAAATAGCTCTAATAATGCCCTTAAAATAATAGGTTTGATTATTAAAATCTATTTTTAAATATCTCTAGTTAAATATTATTATAAATAAAACAACAATAATGCATAAAAACTAGTATATATAATAACTAATAATAACTTATCGTATGTTATGATATAAGATATCAAGATCACATATGGGTATTTATCAATGAACTAATATATTGGACCGACTCGCTATGAGAATATTACATAAATCATTATATCAGTTTCATAAGTAATTCGAATAGTGACAATAGTGTATATAATTTTTGAACTTAAGGTCATCATGGTTCTCAATATTAAGAGTGACATATTTTGATATTTTCAAATATCATCTGTAACATAATAGATTATAAAAAAAAAAAAATCAAATATGTCATAACTCATGTAGAGGAATGTGTATAATCATGATAGGATTTGTTTCTTTTATTTAATTAAGTAAGACAGTGAAAATATATGGTTATGTTCTAAAGAGTTAATACATAATATTGATATCATTTTTATATAACTTTGCTCAAAATACTCAAAAATGTTAATATTGAACTATACAAGAGTTATATGTTCCATGCCTCGTATTCAATTGAGATATTTAGGACAAAAAAATTAAATTACATAGCAATATTGGTCATGGATAAGATGATGCCAAACTATTACTATTTTTGTCATTTAAGTAGTCATGATGCATTGTTAAATACTGTTCATTACTTATAAAATTAAATTTTGGTATTATTAAAATTTTCATATTGGTAACCTAATCATTTAATGACATGACATTATTGTTTGTGTCATTGGATGAGTTGCATCTTAAACTAAAGAAGATTAGGATTATGATATAACCTTCTCTAATGCATCTAAAATATTATAAGAATTAGTGCAGTTAATAGTATTACTTAAAATAGACTTAGTTATTGTGAACAATAACCAACTAAGAAATATGTGTGATCTTGTCTTTTCCATTGAGTCTATTTAAGGTTTTCAATGGTGTTTAAGTTTTGCTCTTCATTAATTGACACCATAAATTTATTGCAAGTTCATTGCCACAAATCTTAAGCAGAACTTGAGATTTTCATATTTTATAATTTGACCTATTTCAATCTTAATATAGGTTAAAAAAAACTAAAGTTATACTCGATTTATTTTACTACATTCATGTATGTTTAGTATTTTTTTATAAATTAAGAATTAGGAATATGTATACAGTAGAGAAAGGTAGGGTTTTTTTAATTGAAATTTAAATTATTTTGAAATATAAATAGTGTTAAATATTCAAATTTGAAAACATATTTCATATTAATGTAGATTTAAATAAAAAAGAAATTGTACCTTACTTTATTGTATATATATCCCTTCTTAATTAATGAACAAAGATATGGTAAAAGTTTAAAGTAAACAACCATAATCTACCATAGTTAATAATTTCTTTATTTATTACTTCCCTTTTAACTTTTGATTTTTCTTTATAAATATAAGCAATAATATATTTCAAATTATTCAATATACACATTAATTTTCATTCTACTTCTCCTTTATATATTCACATTCATAGATGTGTGTGTGTGTATGTGTGTACACACACACACACACACAAAAGCTTAAGTTTAGATACATGACCAAATCTTTGATTTACAGATTACACTTGAAAAAGAAGTAGTATGCATTCAAGCTCAAAGAACAAAGATCTATGAATGAACATTTTGATGAATTTAAGGAGATTGTTTTTGATCTTGAAATAATAGACATCAAGATAGATGATGAAAGGACAAGCCAAAAACTTTTAGAGTAATAAATTTATCAATCACAAAGTATTTCTTTTTCTTACAAAGGATGACAAATTCCATGACCTTATCATTCATAGAAAGCATTTTCTTTTCTTAAAAAGTTGACAAATCTCATCTTGTACACTCACAAATCTTCATGTACCCAACAATCATCCTAATAAGAACCCACAACTTGTAAATCTTGTTGAATGGCATCTAAGTATAATGATTCTCATATAAGATGATCATAATGTTTTAGGTCAAAGATCACTAGACCATTGTTGCCAAGAACTCCTACTTGATAAAATGAACGATTTTTTGGATGTTCAGTAAACTAATTCAATGAACTCATTATTTAATGAGCACTTATACACTTATATTAAGGTCCCTACATAAGTGGCTATGAAATTTACCATCCTCTTAATGAGCATGTAAAATATATACTAGTTTTGTTGTACTATAATTGTCCCACCCTATAGTTTTATGACCAAAAATAGTTTAAAGGATTATACATCAAATAAACAATATCATTATCATAATCTTGTCATGATTTGATTAATATTACATAATTTTACTAGCTTCAACTTGTGAATGTAAAAGATAAATTATTTACCAATATATATTTAAAGAAAAATATATAATCTTATTTAGTTTATGAATAAGATTTATAAGAGTTACAACTTAATTACAATAATTTTAATTAACTTGCCTATTACATGATAATGACCTAATTTAGTATTTTTAATTTTCAGAATACTGTATTGAAATATGCTTTTAGTTCTTGCACATCATATGTTTGCTGAAATGATTTTCGCAAATTGAAGTTGTTATAAATATAATAAGTGGTATCAAAATGACGGTGTCTACCAAAGGTGTGTGTTTGTTTTTAAGAATTGAAAGGAATAAGGAAAAAAAAGAGTAAAGGAAAGGAAAAGAGAAAAAAAAAAAAGAAAAAAGAAAAGAGTTTTACTTTATTTATTTGCACCATAAAATTATCTATGAAAATAAATTTATTATTTTTTACTTTGATAAAAATATCATTTCTTTTAAATTTATTAATACTTATTAATTGATTAAAATTTTTAATTATTTTTTACTTTTAAATTTTAACTGCAATTGTATTTTATTAAAAATAATTATTATAATAAATTAATATATTTTTTAATATTCTTATAATAAATATTTATTATATTAATTAATTATTTTTATTTAGATAAAAATACTTATTTCTATTAAAATATTCTATACATTTCATAATTAAAAAATTAAATCAATTTCAACTTTTACTTTGAAATATAAAATATAATTATTTTTTATATAATAAAAATTAATTTATCAAATAAATACGGCTAATTGAATGAATTACGATAAATATAAAGTTACAAAATAAAATGATAAATTAATATACATATGAAACATATAAAAAATATTGATAATTAGAATTATGACAAAAATAATGATAATTATTGTTTATAAGATAATATTAAAATTTTATACAAAAATAAATATTAATAT
>CP135534.1:6086704-6162554 GCA_032402905.1 Khaya senegalensis | reverse complement strand
AAAAAAAAAATCATTTTCAAAATTCAATGTTATTTTTAAAATTAAAATTTTAAAAACAATATACTAAATGGACCCTTGATAATTTTATGGTACTTCTTTGTCGTAACTGTTGTTTTTTGTTTCTCGTTGAGGAATCATTAATCCGTGACTGAGAAAAAGATTGTTTTTACGCTTTTTGAAAAAATTTTGTACTTCTCCTCCTGTTAATTATTTTTTAAAACGATCTTTCGATCTTTTTAAACTTTTCTTGTCCGGGGAATAACCCTTGTGGGGTTTGAGATAGCCATCATAGCTGGGCCTCTAAACTTCTGTACGATTACTTTAAATACTTTTTAGTTTTTCCATCAAATTTCCGTTTCATGTCAAGTTTCATTGTGTTAGCTTATTAGTACTGCTCTTTCTCTCAATGCCATTCATGAATTTGAGTTATCTTTTAAATAGAAAAATGCCACTAGCTATATAAATTGGTGAAATAGTATTGTATTATTTTTTTAAATAATAATAATAATAATAATAATAATAATATTTGACTCATGTGCTAATGATATAACTGTATAATATTATTTTGTATAGCTAAAAATTTATATAAAAGTTTTCTTTCTAGCATCACTCTTGGATTAATATTGATTGCTTTTAATGCAATTATAAGCAATATATTAAATTTAATTTCTTTGAGAGTGTGATAGGAAATGAAGAAAGGAATATGGAAAAAGAAAGTGTTATATATACAAAGGAGATTGCATAAGCTTTCTTTCCTGAAATTATCAATAAGATTTAAAATTTTAATAAATTAAGCATATTTAAAGTATTTATTTGAGGTTGTTATTTTTCTATCTGTCTTTGAAAGTATAATGTGTGTAATTAATGAACTATAATTAAAATGCATGTGAAATATAGTCATAATTTTTAAAAATAGATTAATTTAATGGTGAAAATTTTCATAAGAATTTGTGTAAAAATACAGTGCCATGAATCTGGCCTCTACGTATAATTTCTTGTATAACTTTTTTTTTTTTGTACACAAACTTTTACACCATTATTGGTGAAAATATACATATACGTAAAAATATGGTATCACAGTATTGCTCTTATATACAATTTATTGAACATATAACTAATTCTTTTGTACACAAAATGTTACATCATTTATAATATATATTAAACTGATTTATGGTATTTGATATATACAATAATTAGTCATTAATTATATATAGTGTCATATATCATGTCCCAAATATATATTTGCTTAATCTTGTAAGCTAACCTAAAATCAATAACTCAAGTAAATGATAGATTTATGAAAAAATTAAAAATTAAAAAAATACAGTATATTCTACATTTGTGAAGTTATAAGATTTGGTAGTAACATTAAAGTATTTAATAGAAAATTAATTATTTAGAATGATTTTATGTGATTGGAAATAAATGAATAGTTAAATAAAAAATTTTTGAACTATTCATACATTTTTCTATTCAATAAAAGTTAAAGAAATTCCTAATGAAATGTAAATATATTATAGGTAGATTAAAGTTATAAAAGAATAATTAAATCACATAAATATGATTATGTATTATGTATTTATGATATAATTAATTAATTTGTGTAAAAATTTATTTGAAATTGTATGATTTATGTTCAGATAATTATAAATAAAAATATTAAAAGAAAAAAATTAATTATCAAAATTTAAATATGACAAATGACTTCCTATTTTTCAAAATTCATTTGAAAAAAAAATGAAAGACTAATATTTTATCAAATGCCTGATGCGAGGTTTAATAAACTTGGAAAACAATTCCAAACTCTCCCTTGAATATTTCATGACCTTTCTAGATTCTTTCTTTTACATTTTTTGGAGACCTTAAATTAAAACCTTCAATCTAAATTATGCAAACATTCGGAAATAACACATCAGATATTCTTGATTCAATAAAACCTGAAATTCTAGGATAATTAAATATGTATGCTAAATGTTTTCTTTAATTAATTTTACTTGATGTAGCAACACAAATACATGAATTCAATTTTCTTTTGTTGGGTCCCCGCATGATAAATAAGGGGCCAAAAAGTGTTATCTATATTCGAATTTTTTAAGAAAATTTTGAACAGTGGACCAGTCTGCTATGCTACGTATGCTAATGCCTGTTCCGTTTTCGACGTGGTTACTTTCTTCGTTGAGTAGGTTTTTTGAGCTCTTCAACCAGTCGTCCCAGTCGTGTTGAAGAAGAAGACGACTAGCCTTAATTTGAAATTTACAGGCAGGAGGAAATTATTAATATATATATAGATAATGTGTGTATATATATTACATAGACGACATTGTTGACTTATTTCTCTGCCCTTTGAGTCACAGAGAAATTGACTCAATATTTTTATCATCTGAAAAGTAAAATGACTTCCTAGGAGAGATATTATCAGATATAAATATAATACACACACACACATACATTATATGTAATAAGACCTTCTAATAATTTGTTATTACAATTAAAACTGTATTGCCATTAAGTGATTATTAGAATTAATGTGTTCATTATCATAACTATTAATTGATTATTTCCAAGTTTGCTTTAAATGTTATCATTTCAAATGTTTTGTTTTTTCAGAAAAAAAAAAAAGAAGAAAAACTATAATAAGTCTTACCATATTGAGACACAATTGTATGGATTTGAGAGTATGCAGGTTAAGGTTCCCAGCACATGATGATCTAGAAAACTAGTAACTATTGTTGCATGAAATAACACCAAGAAAAAGCAAACAGAATTGACTTTACTAGAGTCATGCACTACCGAATATGAGAAAATTCGGGCGTTTTAGCTGGGATATATCATCAACCTCCTTCTTACACCTGAGGGAAGCTAAAGAAAATGCAGCTTCAGGAAAGTTAAGCCGTGCTTCGAAGATTCCCAAAACTCCATAATCTTCAGAGCTGTAGCTGATAATAAGAGAGAAAACTGCCTTTCAATTCCATGAAGCAAATTGCATGCACCTTTAAACTGCACAAAGTTAATAAATTGAGAGAGTTTTTTGTTTATATAACAAGAGTAAAGGTGAAAAAGGTAGAAAACAAGTCTTCAAAATCATATATCATATGACAAGCAGACAACTATTGAAATCATACATGCACAAAGAGGCAACTTAGGAATGAAAAAACAAATTGATGAATTTCTACCATAATACATACAAGTGGGAGAATGATAGATATTAACTATCAAATAAACATTATTATTTGTTGTTTTATTCTAGTTCTAAAATAAACTAATATACAATAGTTATAAACATGTTTTTCACACCCAGTAGAAAGAGATAAAAGAATACACAGAGTATTGAACTTTTGTGAAAAATAATCTAGTTACATAAATTGCCCCCTTCTTAGTTCCAGTCCCTTGGCAAAGAAATACAGCATCATATCCTACTATTTTAAGCAAAAAAATGCTTATTTTTCAAATTTGTGTGGTGTGTAGGGATGCCATATGACCTTCAGAATCTTGCATCGCTTCTACCATTCAGTTTGATTTTGGAATTTTACCTATTTATATCATTGAAGACTACTCATTTACATTATGTTCAACGGTGCAAGAGTTCCTTTTTATTTTTCTAGAATTAAATTTTAATTAAGTGAAGAAGTTTACAAACGAAAGAAAAAAATTACAAAAAACAATAATAACGTGTAATGTAAAAATATAATTGTAGGTGTGTGTACCTACATGAAGTATGATAAAATTTTTTTGTAATTTTATAGAATTTTTATATTAATTATTAAATTAATATATTTTTAATATTTAAAATTAAATTTAATATGTATAATTAATATATATATATATATAATACAGTCAAAATTTAATTAGAATTCAATAATACAAAAATAATATAAAAAAAAATAAAAATTAAAAACTTTTTATCTTAAATATATGATACGAAGGGAAGATATTAGTTTAGAGCATCCTACGATGTAGATGAGCTCTCGTGACTCTGCCAAGAGAAAACTAAAGACAAGAAAATAAAAACAAAAAGACAAGAAAATAAACAAAACCCATGTGTACTCCAACTGACGACTGCCCCAGCAAGACGACAATGTGTCCGAAAAATATTAAAAATTAAAACTTTAAAAAAAAAAAAAAAAAAAAAAACCTGAACAGTTTAAAATATTAAGACACATTTACCGATAAAGTCTACTCTTTACTCTAATCATCGACAAATCATTTTAACAAGTCGCTAAAAAATCTACTACGTACCTGTACTTTCTTCCTCTTTTCTTTTTTTTACTGAAAACTCCCTCCTCCTGATCCTCGGAAAGATTGGACTTTTGGTGCTGTGACATTTCTTTCTGAATCTAAGGAGCTCATATTGATGCCATGTTGTTGTGGTTGTTGTTGTTTTTCTCTTTGTGAAAATCCTCCACTCATGCTTCTCACAATTTGTCCGACGCCAAGAAAATCTCTGGTCATTCTATCAGATCCACTAATGTTGCTGACATTGAGATTTTGGTGTAAATTTTGTTCGTCAATGTTGCCAAAACTTTGCCCATGGCTGCTTTTTTCTTGTTCTATGTTTGTTCTATTTGCGTTGTATCCAGCATAAGGATTTTCTTGCGCATGTGCAGAACTATATGCATCAACTTCACCAGATCCACTCCCGAAAATGGAGGAATTACCAGAAGCAAATGAGTTCATTAGGTCATGGAGGTTGTTGTCATTTTCAGGCGCGCCAAATATGCCATTAAAGTTAGCTTTTGTAGCACTTGAGGAAGAGCTTCCAAAACTCCTAAGCAATGAAGCGGTGTTGTTGTTGCTTGAAGTTGAACCGATTTGAGCAGCCTTTTGAAGCAGTGCTGTAGCAGACATATGGGCAACTATATTTTCATTTTGAACTGACGAACTGAAGAGAGAAGGGACACCGGAGCTGATTTGGTCATTGATTAAATTGTTTGAGAAGAGACTTGAACCTTCAACACCACCAGCATTAGCACCAGTTTGGTCACTGTTGAAGTGACCGGATATCAGTAAATTTGAAGATTGAAGATTGTTGTTGGCGTTGTTGGCATTATTGCTGTTACTTATGCTGTTGGTTGAACTACTATTTGAAAGGAAGCTCAAGTTGAAGAGATTGGCAGCCGAGGGTGTGCTGGTTGTGTTGTTTTGAAGATCAGAGAGTTGCATTAATCCATGGAATGTTTTGTTTGGCAGCAACCCTTGTTGAGATTGGCGTTCCTCCTCATGGTAATTTTGGTTTGATTCTTGCACCAAAAACGCAGTTGAAGGCATGGTCTGCGGTGGTCGAAACGATGAAGAGGAACCGATTGACGGAGGAAGAAGATGATCAAATGCCGTCGACCGAGAAGCACCACCGAGTCGTAAAATGTCACGGGATTGACTGTTTTGGTCTTTGAATGAGGTAAGTTGAGGACCCACTTGAGATAAGCCTAAGCCCATGTTGCTACTTCCGTATAAATGGCTGCTAATTGCGCTCAAGTTTGGTGGGTGTCTTGCACTTTCTTGAGCCAGTGCATCACAGAAAGCTCTGTGAGTGATAAAACTGTCGCGCCTGGAGCAATTATTGAAAAAAGAAGCCATTAGATCTGCTCTGATAGATAGTGCAAGGACGACACAACAATTACAAAACAGAAATTAAAACGAAAGTTTTGAACAGGAACCCATGTCCGTTAGCTATGCTACGTCAAATTATAAGTGTTTTGACAATTATTTCTTGAAAGAAAAAGCTGAATGATAATGTAAAATATGACGTCAATGCAAGAGAACATTTCCATGTCTGAAAACAGTATAGGCCCACCGCAGGTTTTACAAAGAATTTGAAAACAATAAATATATATAGTCAAATTGAAATCATCACGGAATATTTAACCATGTAACTGATCGTACTTGAACTAGTTCATTAAGAAGGTTTTTCATAGTTCTAATAATACCTCTATTTTGCCCTAACTTTACCACAACTGTAAATTTGTGGTTGCAAAGCAACAGCAAAATATGTATAAATGACTACAGAAACCCTAAAATAGTTTTGAATGAAGTACGCAGAGAAACGAAGAATATGTTGAAGTACTAAAGTGAAATAAAATTCCCCCAAGAAGACAGAAACTTAATGTAGTTAGGTGGAAAAAAGGGGCAAAAAGATGGAAATGATTAAGCAATCAACGATGAGCTACCATTTCAAGAACTGAGTGTACAATAAATGCAGCCAGAGAATGTATTCAACATTACGAAAAGTGATCGATCAAGCAATCAACAAGTCATTTCAAGAACGGACTTGTTTAATTAATACGAAACTCTTATGATGTCTATGTTGAAGTAGAGAATTGTTTTCTGCAAAGGAAAAAAAAAAGGGGGGCAAAATTCTTCTAAGATTAGAAACAAAAACCATCAGAGTCCGGATTAAATGAAGTCAAATAATAACAGATTGAAGGGGATAAAACTGCAATTTCTGTAGACAGTCACTGTAAAACCACAACGTGAAAACAGGAAAGCAAGGAAGAAGAGAGAGAAGGAAGCGATGGCTAGCTACGGCCTAACATTATCATGAAAATGGATTCTGCGAAGGCACAGGCCTGATCACATCGACCCAACTGATAAGAGAACAAACCAGGTAACAACACAGCAACACGTGAATAGGGAAAAGTAAACTAAGAAACGAAAAAGAGCGGTGTTTCCAAGGAGAGAAGAAAGAACAACAGTTTTTTTCTCCTCCTTTTAAATTTAAAAAAAATTTAAAAAAAGAAAAAAAAAAGAAATTTTCTTTGGGTGAAACCTCTACGACCATGGCAGTTTCCACAGATTATTCACGTGGGGCATGTTTTCTGCTCACATAACTTTTTCTAGCTTTATTGCCAGTAGTACCATTGATGATTGAACACAAGAAAAAGAAGATGAGATGGGATGAGAAGAGAAGAAGAAAGAAGACTCGGACAGGTCATTGCAAGAAAAACTTCAGAGAAGACCATAAGAAAAAGCATCAATTTTCGTCTTCTTGTCACTCGACTGGGTATTCTAAGCAAGCATTAGTTATATATAATTATAACGCCCGCCTTTGCTTTTCTTTTCTTTCTCTTTCCCTTGTTATCTGCTCACTAGACCGATTAAGGAAGATGAAACATATGATAACGTAAAAATTGAATGAGATTAAATTGAATTTATTACCTGGAGAAGAGTGTGCCACAATCACATCTATATTCTCTTGTGCCACAGGTTTTAGAATGAGCTTTCCAATCAGATTGAACAGCGTATCTCTTAGAACACTTCTCGCACTTCCATTTTTTCTCACCATGTTTTCTGGAGTAATGTTTTTTGATGCCAGTAAGATCACCAAGAGCCCTAGAAGGATCATGATGGACACATGTGGGCTCAGGGCAAAGATAGACCTTCCTCTTCACTTCTTTTGTAGTCTTCTGCTTTAGCTTCCAAGGCAGATTATGTCCTCTTCTGTGAAGCTGTAGGTTTTGCTCTCTTTGGAATCCTTTATTGCATACCTCACATATGAACCTGTTTGTTGCCATTAGGGTCTTGGGAGATAGTGCTATTACCTCCGCATCTGGATCTGCTTTTGAAAAAGGCCAAACAACAAATTGTTAGAAAATTCTAAAATTTAATACCATCAAAATTAATATTTGAAATGGGTAGCTATACAAAGACTTTATCGAAACATATATATCCATGTCAATTCTTCTACTTCCAATATACATTAATTTTTTCTGTAATTAGGGTTTTCTTGTGGGTTTCTTTGGCGACAGAAAGCTTTTTGTTAGCAGTCACAAAGGAAAAGGGGGAAGAAAATAATCAATAAGTGGAGAATTAAGTTTGAAGAAATAAAATTGTTAGCTATAGGTAGATCTTAAAACAAAATTGGTTGATACTTGCTTGGTGTTCCAGGTTGGTTTCTCTTTTTCTTCTGGGGTGGTGGAGCTGGAGCTGAAGATGAAGCTGGTGTTGTGGAATGCTGCTGCTTCATCTGGTTTTGATCTTCTTCTCTAATTTCAAAGAAAGGAGCTGAGGAAGACGTATTCATGTATAACGGCAGCTGGCTCTTAATTCTTCTTCTTCTTCTTCTGCAAGTTCTATCAACTACTTGCTGGTTCTTCTTCTATATTCTCCCTACAATCCAATATCTGAAATCCAAAAAGCACAACAACCCCACATTAAATTTGAAGAGTGTCTCTAAAATCTTATCCCAAAAAGTTGAAAATTTGAAGATTCGAGCTTTTGAGTATTGAATGATGAGAAGACTAAAAAGGAAAATATCTGAAAGAAAAAGCTAAAATCAAGAGTAGTAGATGTAGAGAAAGAAAAAGGGAATCAACCCCATGGACGTTTTAATGCCTTTTCTTATTCTTCTTCTTCTTCTTCTTTGTTTTTTTTTTCTCTTTTAAATACTAATTTTTGAACAACTGATGTTACAGTAGTTTCTTCTCTGATTTGGTGTCATGCAGATACACTAACACATATACAAATTTTTTTTATATATTTTTATTTAAAATTTGCTTTTCTCATTCACAAATTGGAATTTTTCCTTATTTTTCTCAATTATATTCTATCTTAAAATTGCAAAATTAAATGAGATAGTGAGAGAGAGAGAGAGAAAGAAGGTAAGGCCTACAGGTCGGTGGACCCAATCCATGGCTGCAAAACGACATAGGATGGTGCGTGAGGGCAGCATTGAACAGAACAGCTACCCTTCTCTTCTATCTTTTTTCTTTTCTCTAGTTTTCTTTTTCGTATCTTCTTTCTCACTTCCAGACAAACTTTCCTTCATCACCCTTTCTCTCACTGGGCCACACTACTTGTATTTCACTATTTCCCAATTTCTACATACTAACTTCAGTAATCAATTCTTTTTACTACCACAACAACAACTTATTCTCCTAAGTACACCAGCAAATAGTTAATCAAATCATATTCAACATCCTAAACTTATATGACACTATTTTTTTTTTCTTTTCTAAATTGTTTTGACACCTACACTCAAACGGGACGATTTCTAGTTCTCAGAATTTACAAATTGAAATACATTTCGCAGCTCATGCTCTGATAACAACACTCAAATATTTACATATAAAATTGAATAACTCATACTCTTCAATAAAAGAGAGGTCTACTCATGACTTTATGTCTCAGTACTAAAAAAAAAAAAATGTTATCAATGGATGAAATTTGGTAATGAGGTGTTGTCGAAAGTAGGAAACACCTGACAGTTTATTGGGTAGGGCTTAGTTGAAGCTGTTGGCTGAAATTCTGCTTAAATGAGTGTACTCTTGTTACTGTTTGAGGGGTCATTTGACGAGGGGACCTGACTGACATACATACATGCAAAGCGAGAAAAAGGTCAAGCTTCCTTGTTTTTGCTCACCAATCTGATTGCTAATTTGTTTATTGTAATGGAGTGTGAGTGAGGACACACAGAGAGAGAGAGAGAGAGAGAGAGAAGAAGGAAAGAGTTTCTGGGCTGCCATTTCCATGCCAGTCACGTCAGGGTTTAGAAGGGGTGTAATTTTCTATAAAGTTTGGAAATTAAATTACAATGTAAACCTAATCCAACCACTGTGGATTAATAAATAATCACATTGAATTTTTAGACTCCCACTAATACCTTGTTAGTTGTTGCCATCACCGGCCTGCCAAATCAACACATGACAGCTAAATTTCGACACTTCATCCTACAGAACGGTTCCCATGTAAGCTAAAGGAAGTGTTAAATGTTTTACCAAAACCGTTACTCTTCATTTATATTAAAATTGAAGAAGGATTTGCTTTATATTTACTTAATATTAAACTGTGTTGTTTTGTATTTAATTAATACTAAACTATGTGTAAAATTTAAACCTTGATTTGTGAAAAAAAAAATGAAAAAAAAAATTGTCAAAAAAGTAGGATGATATAATAAAGTGGTAGATAATTAATGTAGTCAAGGAGACGATATTAATAATTAATGAAGTGAATTGTGCGTTCTTCCCTCTTGTGGTGGAATTTTAAAGTCTTGATTGGGACATTTTCTTTTTAATTTTATTTTATTTTCCAAAAAAAGAAGGCAGCTAATTAGGAAGCATGAAATGCACAGCTGTCATTCCTTGACACAATGACAGCTTAACAATTACAATGAATCATTGAGTAAAATTGTCATTCATGCTATAATTTAATTAATTAATTGAGTGGATGACACTTGTAATTGTAATATCAGAGATTATGCTGAGCTGACTCTTCATCGATAATCTCAAAATACCCATGGCCCCTAACTGCTTTTTTGTTTTGGGAGTCATTATTTGGATATAGAAAAATGGAGTTTTAATTTTAACGCGTTTTTCTTTTCAAATCTTATTGAAATTTTTTTACTTAATTTTTTGTTTTAAAGAGATTTTTATCTGAAAAAACTTCATATTTTGTTAAAACTAAGATAAATATTTTTTTTAAAAAAAATAAAATATTATATAATTTTTTATAGAAAAAAAAATTATAATCAATCATGAAGGAAATTTTTTAATTTTAAATTTATATATGAGATGAGGAAAAATTAGAATATGTATGTAAAATTTAAAAAATTAATAAAATAAAATCTTAACACTAACTTTAAGGAATTTTTTCTTTTAAAAAAATTTATGTTTGTATATAAGATTGGATGAAAAAAAAATCAAAAATAAAATCTTAAACAATAAGAAAACTCTTAGTATGCCAAATTTCTTAAAGACCTCAACATCATTGCAATATTTCTTCAAAAAAAGAAAGGGGGGGTGGGGGGTGGGGGGTTTTGTGGGAGTGGGGGTGGAGGGGGTTAATAATACTATACATACAAACATGTATGCTTAAATTCAGTACATGATAGGATTACAAATGTACAAAAGTATTGATGATGTTGCTATATAATGTCAAAAAGAATTATTATTATTATTATTATTATTATTATTATTAATTAAAGAAGTAAAACTTCAGTTACGAAAGAAATGTCATCCAAAGCAACAAAACATAAAAGTAACAACACAAGAAGTCAGTTTGCAAAAAGACGATGCTGCATTTTGCTTCTACTTCTTGCACACCCCACCACCCCCCTTCCCCACCCCCCACCCCACTTTTCTTCTAATTACATCTATATCCACTACTCTAACCTCATTCGATCAATACCTACATTGTTCACTCTCTCTCACACTAAAGTTTTAAATCAAATCAAAATGTTTTTCGTTGATTTTCAGCAAATATTGATCATATTAGAACTTTTTTCTACATCTAATAAGAACTATAAATTAAGTTTGGTTTTCCAAAAAAAAAATGTAGAAAAGAAACAATATGTTTAACTCCTAAGATGATTATGATTTTAAAAATTATTAGAATAATTATAATAGAAAAAAAAATAGACAATCTACATTACCAAATTTTTTAAACAGATGAGGTTCTGTGTGAGAAATTTTAAAAATAGACAATCTATTCTTTTGGTTAAAATTTTAAAGATGTATATGTCATTTTTCAAAAATAAATACATAAATAAATCAAAATTAAAGAAAATTCTGTGCATTACAAAAAATTAAGATATTTTAACTTTTTTTTAAGACTTTGTTTGGTATTCTTGTAATTGTATAATGTTTTGAAAGTTTTTAATATATATATATATATATGTATATGTATATATTTAGTAATATCAACTTTTAGTGGAGCACATTATTTTGTACTAATATATAACTTTCAACGCTTCCATCTCACAAGATTTGTAATTTAAAAATCACTACATTTTGTTGTTAAATGAAATTTTAATAATATAAATTTATAATTAATAGTTACTAAATGAAAATTGAAAACCAACTTAATATTAATTTTTACGCTGTTAGCAATACACTTAAGTGTGGAAAATTAATTTTTAACATTAAGGTGAACTGAAACAACTAATCTTTATGCAATATACACACACTAATGTTTCAAATTGAAAAGATGTATAATTAGAAGAATCTTAAGTATAGTTACCCAAGTATTAAAATAACAATCTTTCAACTATACATTGAACGGATTATGTTTTGCACTTGGTCTTGTTTTGTTTTCTTTTAACTTTTCAGAAGCTTTTTCTAAATTAAATTGATAAGATGAAACATGAGTGCAACTCTAGCTCTCGTCCAAATGTATCCAATAAAGGTAGGAAAGATTAATGGAAACTTCTTGGAAAGCTCATGCTAGTCCAATAACTAGTACATAAAATCGTTTGGAATGTAAGTGACAAGAAGATTTAAAAAGGTTATTTCCTTAAAGCTTTATGTTCTCTTCAAAGTAGGAGAGGAAGCAACACTCCCAATTTAAAGTTGGAAAGCGACAATAATATTGTCATCATCATAAATCAATTAGATAATTAGAGTAAAATGAAAATAAATAAAAATAAATAGATATAAATAGCACAATATTGGCGATTATGACAACACAATTTTAATTAACTCTGGTGGGTATTGTCATAAATGTGTAGTTTTCCTATATTCGCTAATCTATATGAGCACAAAGAGAATAAATCTTCCAATCTTCCAATCCTATGGCAAAACATAGCACATAGTTTCACAAGAACAGAAAGCCGTGCCTTCTTTTTCTCGAAAATGACCAAAGCAATTATATTTCTAAGTAATAATTGACTGCTAGTATGGTTGCAACTTCTTGTCATCTCTAAATATTGGGCAAGCTTTAATTCACTATGGGCTGGAGAACATTTAACATAAAAATAAGGATTGATTTCATTCATCTCTTAATTTTGGCCAAATCTCCCCTAAGTTCAAAAGTTTCTTGAGAAAGAAGTGAATTTAACACACAGTTTCAGTGGCAAGAGAATTAAAATCATAGGAAGAAATGCATTCAGGTATGCAATAAGGTATTTCACTACATCCATCAACTGTGAACAAAATTAATATAATCAAAGAGACCATGATGTCTAAAGCCAGAAACTTCTCAAAACATGCGAAGCAAAACTTTTTGGTTGCATGCTTACAAGGGCCAATGTTGTTTAAGAGGGAAGCACGTGTAATTTCCATGCCTTAACTTAAGACTAGAATAAAAGTAAGCCAATTTACTTCACTTGCAGGTAATTTGTGTTTTAGTCCAAAATTTAAAGGTAAATAGTACTTTGATTCTACTTTAAAACCACAATGTTAAAGCATTTGCTAATCTCCAATTTTGTGAGAATCTCTTTCCATGTAAGTATTAGAATGACTTTAGAAGTTAACCGAGGTGCACTTAGTAATGCTGCTAACATGTATTAGTGGTCCGTCATTTCTATTTATTCAGTTGGGGTTTTATAGCTAGGAAAGTTGATTTTTAATGCAGTTTTTTGGAGGAATTTTTAGATAATGTAAGTGTAAATCCTTGGCATATAGATACTCATTAGAAAGCTAATAACTTCCTCTTCAAGATTAGAAAGCTATACTTTACTTTTAAAATTAAAATTTTTGTTAATTGTTATACTTTGAAAATTAAAATTTTTGTTAATTTTTAGTCTCCTTAAAATGTTTTTAGTTACAGTGGATCTAAGAATTCTTGTATCATGCAGATATTCATGCAAAAGACGTTCGAGTATAGTTCATGTTGTGGAGTTGTTGCAACTCTAGAATGTTTAGAATCAAAGCTTATTCCCTATTTTAATTCTCTTTTGTCTATGGTTTGTCTATGATAAAACTCAACATCACATGCTCAAGCACAAACATACCCTTCCCTGTTAGTGCCTAAAGAAGATTTGGAAGCCTAGAACTTCAGTATCTAATTTTGTTGGGAATGTGATAGTTTGTTCTTGTAATTCATTATCTGAATTTCAAATTAAATAAAAATTTGGGTTTAGTTTGTTAACATTTATTTGATATTGTACATTTGAGGGATAAGGTAGAGGCTTTATATTTTGATATTGTGTATTTCACAAAATGAAATAAAGGACTTAAGGGATACAAGGAAGATCATTGGCATGGAAATCTTAAGATAAAAAGAAAAAAAAAAAGCTTATAAATTTAAATCAAATAGTTTATATTAGAAAAATATTATGCAAATTTCAAATGTTTGACCGTAAGTCAGTACAAACACCTTTTATAGGTCATTTCAAACTTTCATTAGAGCAATCACCTTTTACAAAAGATGAAAGGTGAAAAATGAAGAAAATACCATATGCAGAAGTTGTAGGTAGCTTGATGTATGCAATAGTATGCATTAGACTTTATTTGGTTTTTGTTGTAAGTACAATTAACAAATAGACAAGTAATCTTAGAAATCAACACTAGATTGCTGTTAAATGAATATTAAGTATCTTAAAGGCATAATTAATCGTGGATTGAATTCAGAAAAATACAAGAATGAATATGACAAGTTGATAGAGTATATGGATTCAAACTTTACTAGAGATAAAAGAAGCTCAATAATTGGGTAGTGTTCACTTTGAATCAACATCTAATAAGTTAGAAATCAATTTTGCAACCTATAATAACATTATTATTGACTGAGGATGAATTTATAGCAACTATGAAAGCTATTAAAGAGTCATTGTGTTTTAAAAGGTTGGTTGGCAAATTATGGAATACTTAGCATGCAATAACCTTTTTTTATGACAACCAAAGTGTTGTTTACCTTTTAAGAAATTAAGCTTTTCAAGAAAGAACAAAGCATATAGATGTAAAATATTATTTCATTAGTAAAAAGATAGAAAAAGGAACTATTTTGTTTAAAAAAACTCGCACAAGTGTGACCCTTAATTGACATGTTTACCAAAGTGTTTTCAAATGTTGGAGAAATCTGATTTGAAGGGATGATGATCAAAGTATGGAAAAATGAGCTCTTATAGATAAGGAAGAGATTTGTAAGCGATAGGGTGTTTTTAAAAGCTAACACAGGTGAACTTAGCAATATTACTTATGTGTAATAGTAGTATGTTATTTCTATTTATTTAGTTGGGATTTTACTTCATTTAGAGATAATTTGTGTTTTAGTCCAAAATTTAATGGTATGTAATACTTTGATTCTACTTTAAAAATATAATATTAAAGTATTTTATAATCTCCAATTTCATGAAAATCTCTTTCTATGTAAGCATTGGAGTGTCTTTAAAAGCTAACCAAGGTGCATTTAGTAATGCTACTAACATATATTAGTAGTCTGTCATTTCTATTTATTCAGTTAGGGTTTTATAGCTAGAAAAGTTAATTTTTAATATAGTTTTTGGAGGAATTTTCAAAGAATGTAAGTATAAATTCTTGGCATATAAATACTCGTTAAACTCCTCTTCAACATTATAATCATTTTCATGAATAAAAGCAAATTCTCTATGTTTTTAAGTGTTCATATGTTAAAATTTACAATACATATAAGAACATTATAATAGATTTGAATATCAATAACATACATTTGCACGTGGTAAATATTACAATTTAAAATTTTATTCACAATGTAAAATAAAAATGGTGAGTGAAAGTTTTAACCACATGCTTCTTTATCATTGACAACTGGTTTTTAACAGTTGTAAATGATATTGATTTTCTACAACTCTTTAATACATTGCAAGCAAAATGCATGTGGTCAATTTACATTTCCTACATGTAACACAAGTGGTATATAAACTCTTTTGTTTTATTGAGACTTCAATATGTTGAGATTGAAAATGTAGGCTTTACTAGTTCATCCGAGACTCGAAGAAGCTTTGGAAGGGGAAAAGAATCTTTCTACTACAATGAGTGAAAAAGAAAGAACGAATATGTTCAAAAGAGCACACAATGTAATTGTTCTATGTCTTGGTGATTTAGTACTTTAAGAAGTATCAAAGAAAATCACAGTAGCTTCTTTATGGTTGAAATTGGAGAGTATGTTTATGACAAGTTATTGGCTAAAAACTTTGTAAATTGTAAGGAAAGAAAGCTATGGAACAAGGCAATGATGGATGTAATGGATTATGTATAAAAGAATCTCACATGGAAACTGGTTCCCAGACCACATGTAAATAAGATTGTTAATTACAAGTGTATTTTCAAAAGGAAAGAAAGCATCCCATTGAGTATTTCTATCATATATAAGGCAAAGTTAGTAACTATAGGTTTTTCACAAAAACAATGAGTAGATTTCAAAGAAGTCTTCTCACTAGTAGTAAAGCATAGCTTTATAAAGGTTTTATTGGCCTTGGTTGCTGTTTTTGAATTGGAATTAAATCAAATGAATGTCAAAAGAACATTTCTTCATGGCAAATTTAATGAAAAAATTTTCATGGAACAATTTAAGGACTTTAAGGAACCACGAAAGGAATATTATGTGTGTCTTCTTAAGAAATCACTCTATGGCTTGTAATAATCTCATAGGCAGTGGTATAGGAAATTTGTGATAATTGTGATTACATAAAAAGGAAGTATGATAGTTGTATGTACTTTTACATAAAGATTAAAGTGGAGTAATATATCTCTTGTTATATTTGATGATATGCTTATAACATGTAAGTAAAGATCAAAAATTGACAAGTTGAAATCTTTGCTAAACATGAAATTTAAAATAAAGGACTTAAAGGATGAAAGAAAGATCATTTGCATGGAAATCCTAAGACAAAAGGAAGAAACGCTTCTAAATTTAAATCAAACAATTTATATCAGGAAAGTATTATACAGGTTTCAAATGTATAACTACAAGTCAATATAAACACCTTTTATAGGTCATTTCAAACTTTCATTAGAGCAATCACCATCTATAAAAGATAAGAGGTCAAAAATAAAGAAAATACCATATGCACATGTTGTAGGTAGCCTAATGTGTGTAATGGTATGCATTAGACTTGATTTAGTTTTTGTTGTAAGTATAATTAATAGGTAGACAAGTAATCTTAGAAATCAGCAATAGATTGCAGTTAAATGAATATCAAGTATTTTAAAGGTATAATTAATCATAGATTGATTTACAAAAAATACAAGAATGAATTTGGCAAATTGATAGAGTATGTGGATTCAGACTTTACTAAATATAAAAGAAGCTCAACAGTTGGGTACCTGTTCACTGAATCAATGTCTAGTAAGCTAGAAATCAATTCTGCAACCTATAATGGCATTAATATTGATTGAGAATGAATTTATAGCAACTATAAAAGCTGCAAAGAGTCATTGTGCTTTAAAGGGTTGGTTAGTAAATTATGGAATACTCTGCAGGTAAGAACATTTTTTATAACAACCAAAATGCCATTTACCTTTAAAGAAATCAAGTTTTTTATGAAAGAATAAGGCACATAAATGTAAGACATTATTTTATTAGTAAATAGATTAAAAAAAATAAAGAAATTATTTTGCTTAAGAAAACTCACACAAATGTGAGTCTTAACTGACATGCTTACCAAAATGGTTTCAAATGCTCAATTTAGCTTATGCATAAACTTAACAAATGTTAGAGAAGTCTAACTTAAAAGGAGGATGATCAAAGTATGGAGAAATAAGCTCTTGTAAATAAGAAAGAGATTTATAAGCGTTAGAGTGTTTTTAGAAGCTAACGAAGGTGAACTTAGTAATATTACTAATGTGTATTAATAGCCTATTATTTTTATTTATTTAATTGCGTATTTATAGCTAGTAAACAAGAGGTTTTAAAGTTGATTTTTGGTGCAATTTTCAGTGGAATTTTTAAAGCATATAAATGTCAATTCTTGGCATATAGACTTTCATTAGAAAACTTGTAACTTCCTTTTTAAGATTATAATCTTCATCTTCTTGAATAAAGGCAAATTCTCTATGTTTTGGTCAAGGAATGAAGACTCCTTGCCAAACCACGTAAATCTCTTCTTGTGTTTGATCTTATGATTCTTTCCTTTTGGGTTATTAATTCTTATTTGTATGTGTTATATCTTAAGTCTTGACTGTGTTTGAGGTTCAAAACCTTACATATTAATATATTTTTATTTTTATTTTATTATCATTTCATTTTACGACAACTATCAAAACTATAATAGAACTATCAAAACCACAACTCCTCATTCTGAACATTCTTTAAATTTGGTTCATTATTAGACGTTTACAAAATTTTTGGTTACTTGTTTCTTATAACTTAAATATAATACTAAATTATTTACATCTAATAAGAAATAATAAAATTTACTTTGATGTGAATGCCAGTATGTCTCATCCATTTTTTAAATTTCTTGCTAAAAAATATTTTTGTAAAATCTATTTATTTCTTGACATATAAAACCTAACTATTTAATTTTTAATTAAATATTTATAGTGGATGTACTTTGAAACCATGCATAACATATTTTAATTTAAGTATCTTGCTATACTCAAATGAGTGATTCTATTGTGACTTACAATATTAAACAAAAGAAATTATCTATCAAAATTTTTCTTTTACAGTTTATTAAAATTAAATAAAGAATATATATTTTTAATTTTTAACATTATTAGGTTAACAGTTTTTTGTTCATAATAATCAATTAATTTCATTTTTCATCTTGTCAAGTATTTAACTTATAAGTATTTCTAAAATATAAGTACATATATATTAGAGAAAGTTTCCTAACTTATTAGGATTGTAAGTTGTTTTACGAAAATAATCAAGTTACTTTTGATTTTGCTAAAAAATAAAAAATAAAAAAAGATAAATTTGAACAAAAAAAGCCCCACTCCAAAAAAATTAAACAAACTTTACCTTTTGTTTATTTGACTGCTCCCAAAATTTCTAGTTTATTCAAAATTTTAAAAATTGAGTTTCTAATTTGGATCACAATGAAAATTTTAGACCCTAAATTTTAAAAATATTGAATGGACCTCAAATTTTTAAATTAACAAATATTAGCTAATAATTTTAATATGTTTCATATTAATTCTCAAACAAAGTGTGTTTAAACCAAACCGATAGTACCAATCTGGAAGAACTTCAAATAATTTTTTTTTATAATTCTTTAATTCCATAACAATGGGGATCTATTTGAAATTTGAAATTTGAGTCATGTTTTGATCACAACTTTTGATAAATATTTTTATGTTAAATATTGAAATGTAAGTTATATAAAGTAGAGATGACAATTTTTGGTAACATCAACCTAAATCGACATAAATTTGATATGAATTTGAGAGTTTATGTTGAAATAAAATGATATAATTATTAAATAAATTTTAATAATCATATCAGATTTAAGCTTAGAATTCTTGACACATAAACTCGTTTATAATACAATTAATTATTTAAATAATTATAACATACTAATTTATTTATGATTTAATAAATTTATTTATATTTTAAAAATTTTAATTATATTTATTATTTTTAAAATATCATTAATTTAATTAAAATAAAATTGATATAGTACCATGAGTATTAAAAAATATATATGATAATATACAAATATATATATGTGTGCGCGCGCGTGCTAAATGATTGATAAGATTACAATTTCGTTTAATTATTTAATGATGGAGTTGAATTAGAATTTTTAATTCTTAACACGATTATTTAACGGATCAAATTTAAATTAATTTTTATTTGAAACAACATAAATACAATACAATAACAATGCAACACAATAATCTAAATTGCCACCTCTAATTCAAAGTAATTATATATTTAAAAATATTTGAATCAATTTAATATGTATCATAATAAGGTAGGTATTAAACTATAACCTAAAATGTTTATTATGCATATTATTCAATCAATTTTGTTTTATCTTAGTGAACTATTTAACATAAAAATATTTCTAACATATAAATTAGGAATAAATAATTGTTCTAAAGATCCATAGCAAATAATTCAAATATCATGATATACAACAAAGAAATGCCAGACCATGTTGCTATAATTTGTTCCACTAATACCATAAGTGAAAAAATCACTGTAAGGATACAGAATCACACAATAAGGATGAAGAAATTGGAAAATGACAAATAAGAATTGAAATAATTCACAGAGAATATGCATACCTTTAGAAGCTTCTTTTTCTTTCATTAGACCATCAAATCGTTAGAATTGATTATTATTATTGTTGTTATTATTATTATTATTACAAAAACATCACAAAATCAATATATTTTATCTCATAAACAAATTTTTTTTATTCTAGTTTTTAGAAATAGTGATTTCATATGAGAAAATGATAAGACCTAATATATAAACAAACAACAATCTAGTATTATCTTATAATCAAATACAACTAAACCCTATATGAATTTTTAAAAATTTTAAATATCATTAATATATGCCAAAACTTTACCTTTATGAATTTGGTATTTTATCAACACTTCTTCCGTATGTGAATATTTGCATAGTTGTAACATAAAAAATTAACTAAAATTAGTTACAAACTTTTAGTTACCTTTTATTTAACTTAATTGAACACAATTAATGTTACTTACATTGATATAGTAAAACTTTTTATAGTGATACTTTATATAAAAATAATTTTCTTATAATCATAAAAAATTTCGATTCTAATTTGAACCAATTATAAATAAAAATAAATTTTACATTATAATAAATTATAAATTTTCTAAATCTCATCTTAAAAATCTTATCTCTAAATAGTAATAATTATTTGTATATTACAAAAAATTTATGTTATATTGCATTAAAGAAGGAAAAATATTTTTCTAAAGTTATTTAAGACAATAATTTATTTTTTAAAGTTACTATTGTATCTTCAAACTTATGGAGACATAATAATTCGCTAGCATAGACATTTACTTATTGAAGTCAAAATGTTTCTAGTTTCTCAAACATATTTAAAGCTTATTAGGTTGAAACTTTTTGTATTTCTATACTATTATCCTTAAAATTACCTTTTTTTTTTTTTTTGTCTAATTGCAATAATGATTTCTCTTTTAGTTAAAGAATACACAAGTTGCTCATTTGGATAATTGAGAAAGACATTAATATTCATTCAATTTGTGTAGTAAAATTATCGAATCTAATTATTCAATTTTGCAATGACTATTTAATTATTCTTTTTCATTTTATCTGTAACTTGCAATTCATCGATATTAAGAGTCTTAATTTTGCAGTATTTAAAATAATTAGTAATTATCTATGGTTTTACATGAATTATCTATGCAAAAACTATATTTAAAAGTTCCATTAAAGGCACTTATATTTACTAGTTTTAAGACATGATCTTTTATTCATTTCAAAAGTAAATGATTAAAATGTTAACGATAATAATCTTCAAAATTTTTAATGATACTTATATTATATGGTTCTATTTTAAAAATGTTGTTTGGAGGTAGGAACAAAAAACAAAAACTTTTACAAATAAGGTGAAAATCAACCTAACAACATTTATGTCACTCACATTAAGGATAATTAAATCAAAATAATAATTTTTATAATTACACTCCTATTAAACTATAACTTGTTCATCATAATAAAAATGTTTAGTCTCAATATTATGACTGCAAAGAGATTTTACTATAATAGTTTAGACCAACTTTAACCCTAGGTAATTTAGGTCATTGCCTAAGTCTTCATAGAAAGTAATTAAATTTTATGCAAATTATAAAATAATTTTTAAACTAATAATTAATGATCCTTCAAAAGTTATATGTTAATTTTAACATTTTTTGTATCATATATGTAAAATTGAGGATTTTGATTTTTTAATTTAAAGTTATTGTAAAATTAAATCACTAAATGAGAAAATGAGAATGGTGAATGATAAAAGTTAGTTCCTAACAAAAAGTAAGAGAGCATTTGGTGTATTGTTTTATATTATTTTTTATTTTTATTTTTACTGTATAATTCTTGTCAATTAATATTCCTTAATTAAATTATTAAAAATAAATTTTTCTAGTCATCACTATCCATCGCTGCCAGCTATCATTGACCACTGCCAACAACCGGTGGCTGGCAACATCAATTTGGAACATCTAAAACTCCATTGGAACGAATTGTTGAGTTCCTAAGGTTTGGTCCATTGTATTGATTATTCTTAGTGGTTTTAAAATACTCGAGTCTGTTTAGTTAAAAAGGTCTATCTAGTGAAAATTAAGGATATTATAATATATTTTATGTAATTTTAGTGACAAACTTAATATGAACTAATATGATCTATAAACTTATTTATGTTGTTTTATAAAAAAAAAAATAAAAAAAGAAGTAAATGTTTATATATATATATATATATATAGAGAGAGAGAGAGAGAGAGAGAGGCGTTTTTAAGCAATTTTGAATTCATTAAAACTAATCAATATAATACACAAAATTTTAAGAATTTGAAAATTATTTATTTTAAAACACCAGAGATAAACGGTGGTAAATTATAGTGTATTAACAAATTAATCTCTTATTAAATATATTTTCAATTCTTAATAAAAATGACAAAAAAATAAAATTAGAGAAACAAAAATAAATAAATATTTAGAGCTTTATGCTTCACTTTTGTAGATAATATATTTTATTTAGTAAATTAAAAAAAAATAAAATCTTTAATTTTTTTTATTAATTTAGCGTGGTTATACTAAAAATAATTTACATAATGATTATAATTGATTATTTAATTTAATACAAACTAAATATTATTTTTATTTTAATAAATTTTTTAATTAATTGATGAAAATCATAATTTAATTACATATAGTAAAATGTAAATTTATATTTTTTTAATTTTAAATACATTTTAATAAAAAAATAAAAAAGTAGGATGGGAATGGGAATTTGCTCGGCTAGAATATAACATATTATTATAAAATTCAAGCAAACAATGCAAGTAACAATGAAATCAAAATAAAATAACACTGGATTTATGCCAAAAAAAAACCTTGAAAATCTTCATAGAAAACATCATAAAAGAGGAAGACCGAATTTTACTAAGACAAAAAAAAAAAAAAAAAAAATAGTACATATTTTTTTTAAATGACCAAATTTATACCAAAATCACGAGAGAGAGAATTTGATCCCATATTACTCCAACTTATACTAATTATCAAATATAAGTCACAAACTCTACACATATTATATTACATTTGCACGATTACAAAATTGTACCAGCAAAAATTACTTGTTTATCTTGGTGTCCGAACTAGAACATTACATATTAACAACTACCAACTCTAAGCCAGAATATTTTGCCTTGTCCATTATTTCTGATCACACAATTTCACAAAGACTAATAATTAAAATAAAATCATTTGACATATCAATTGAAAGTTTAAAACAATATGCATCTACTTAATGTTTTACAAAGTCAAAAATAATTTGTTACAAGCTTTATTTAATAGCTTAAGAGAAAAATCCCGTATGATTTACTTACTTTAATCTGAATCAGCTACTAAAGAAATAAATAGATTTATTAACTTAATATATTCACACTTCTTTCTTAAATAAATTTCAAATATAAATCTCATTAAAACACAGCATATTTATTAAAAATTTGTCTAATATTATGAATATCTTGTAATTCTTCAAACAACTTAATAATATTTTAAAACAACTAAACAAACGTGTGAGATAACACATTTCCTAAATTCCATAATGATTTTTTTTGGTCCACGTAGATTTAATAATATAACTTCAATATCTTCCAATACCAAGTTACAAAATTTCAGTATTTTTTATTTCGTTTTTTCCAGAATTTGAAACAAGTTTGTTCCAACAGTTTTCTACCAAAACAATCTACAAATTTATGCGTCCCTAAAATTTTATAATTTTATATAACCAATTTCTCAAGTTATAAATTTATAAATATCTCAAAGTTAGAATTAAAAAATCAGTTTTTTCGGACCCATAACTGAAAACATTTAAAGTCTGTTCAAAATTATAAAATATTAACAACTAATGTTTTCTAACTATATGTAAAATTTTAAAATTTTATTCCCTCTATATACCAACTTATGAAATTTTTAAACTGATCATTATCAATTTTATTTTATCACTATCTTAATAAATAATTCAATTTTAACCATTATTTTAACTACTCAAATAACCATAAAAAATTATAAGCACTTACAAAGACACTTGCTCTAATGTTAAGTAAAATACTTCCAAATTTCATAATTGTTCTGACGCTACATAGAAAGTTATGATTTTAATACAATGCTAGGGTCATATTTTTTAATAGTCTAATATAAAATCAAGTTATGAATTTTCTCTTTCCTGTTCTTGTTCTTTCTCTTTCTCCTTTCTCCGATCATGTTTCTTCTGCCTTTCAAAATTTTGAATGTGAAACCAAAGTAAATAAGCATTCAATCAGCTTAGTCAAATATATCCTATTAGTAAGCATCCAGGTGTTGCTCACATTAAGAAATTTGCCAAATTAAAGTAAAATATAAATTTTACCAAGTGACTAAGCTAATTGTTTTGCTACTAAGCCTCTACGTACAGTCTAAACTAAACTAAAAAAAATTAATAAACTTTTACCAATTGCAAACCACTTAAAATATTTAATGCTAATGACTTGAGGTGAATTAAACTTTTATGTGCAACATTTGTAAATATACCAAGTAAATATGAGATGGCTAATGTTAATATTTATGTAATTATTGAAGTCATAAACATTTCTAATCATGACTTTAACTAACCATGCTAATTCCAATATCGTGTGCAATATTTGTATACTAGGTTTTAAGATTTAACTTGTGAAAATTTAGTTTAGGTGTTACAAAATTGTTCTTATTATAAGGTTTAGTTCACGGATTAAATTTTACCAAACATTACGTACATATAATATTCTCAAATATATCCTAAAAATTCAGCTGAATTCCATCATTACTTGAAGTTTCAGGCCCAGTTTAGTATACACTGACTATAAACAGTTAGTGATTAGACAAAAACTATACAATTGTTAGTTATAAAGAGACCAAAACACAATTCTACCCAAATTAGATGATAATAAACGACTGCTGAGTGCATAAAGTTTGATCCCATGTTTAAATTAATTCTAACAATTCGAAAAATACCAATAAACGCTCTAATCCGATAACTTTTACTATTTTTTTTGTGGATAAGAAATTTACTTTTATGCTACAATAATTAACTGATTTAAGGATAACTTTTTACTGTTTTTTATGGTTAACTTCCGCTGCCTTTTTTATGACAAAAATAAGAAGAAGTTAATTTTACATTGTAAAAACTAACAGATTAGACCAAATCTCTAGAACTTAGCAGTCACTTGCTCTAATAAATATTATCAAAGTAAATTCGTATATAGAACAAGCTATTTATCAAGATATTCTCCAATTATGTTTTTTTTACAAGTTATTGAAAAATTGTTCGTGTAAATAGTTAATAATTAAGGAAAATTTAATCTTAATTTATTAGGTTTTTTTTAATTCTTTTAACAGTCTCATCATGCTTTACTGTATATTGTTTGTGTGTATAATTTAGTTACAATACATTTAATGTATTGTTACATTCAAATTATTTTACAACATATAAAATTTAAAATATCATATAAAAAATTAAAAATTTAAACATAAAATTTGAAATAAGTAACCAAAAGTTAGAATACTAAAAATTAAGATACTAAAATATAAAACTTAAAATATAATATGTAAGAATTGGAATATAAAATATAAAACTTGAAATATTTTAGTATAAATGTTGAAAAGTAAAATTGAATATTAGGATACATACAATAAAATGTAGTCTATCCATGTGTAGAATGTCACAATTACGTAGGACCCATTTCCTCGCGTCACACTCTTGGACAATTTGGAAAATCAAATCTAACGATTAGGAATTCGATGAAAGGTCAAATATTTTGCAAGTTGTGGTCTATATGATTGTGATGATTCAGTCGACTTCGGTCAAATTCATTCTTCTGTAACCACCAGATCCAGCTATATGTGTGATCAGATGGGTCCCAGTCATCATGACTCTTAAATTTCACAATACATCATTCATAATATATACACATATATTAGGTTTGAAACTAAGGTGTTATGCTCTTAAGATTTTAATTAAAACATTAAAAGTAATTAGACATTAACTTTTATCACTTATTTAATAAATATATATTAAGACTGTAGAATACAACGATGAATCAAAGTATAACCAACAACAAGTGAATGAAGTATATTAAAAGTTTAATTCAATCTATATGTTAAATTAACACTTAAATCCCATTTTCAACTGACATGATAAATTAATATCTTTTATCACAAACTGAATTTAATATATATATATATATATAAATCTTAGTTTAATGTATCTGCTGGGGGATGAAGACAACCAGCAATAATAATTAATCATTGTTGATCAACACTCAAAAATACATGGTGAATGAACAGTAATGTTACAGACAATTGTGTTATTTTGTGGTCATACTATGTTTTTATTCCTGAAGGAAACTTGGTACAAAGAAGAGCATTAGAGATGCATGCTGTTGGTGCAAATGGGTCCATTGATTTCCCAACTCTTTGGATCTCTCAACAGCGATCGTAAGAAATTTTGTACTTGGATTCCAAGAGTGTGTGAATTACATCATCAACGTAAATAATAATCATCTATTGAAAATTGATCTTCAATACTTGATTTCTCTGCTTGGAAGAAAATATTAAATGATTAATCATTTTCATTGAAAAAACCAAGTCTCTTAACTGCTTGTTAAAATTGATTTATGTGTTGGTGTGTGCATATACATATATAAGTAAGGTAAGTCTCTGTATGATTTATTTGAATACATCTTTTATTTTTATTCAAAATTTACAAGTTAAAATTATTTATGAATTTTCATGAATAAGATAATTTTGAATAAATTCTAAGATATTTATACATGTAAAATTGGATTTAATTTTTAATAATATTTATAAAATTTTATTATAAATATTACAAATCATATTACTTTTTTTCTAAACTCATTCAGAATTTTTTTTATTTTGTCCAATAAAATAAAATAATTGTCATTTCTTTAAGAATTCTTTGGCATTTCTTTCCTTCATTCTTTTAATTAAACCTAATCTTACTCCCTTAAATAGGTGTTTTTGACTTTTTTTTTAGTATTATTATTTTTTATTTTGTCAAAATTTATGAGTACTACTATATATATAAATTCATTCATACAAAGTATAAATGGATATGACAATATTGTATTATTATCATATATCTTATATTTTTATGAGAATAATTAAAAATAAATTATACAAAATATATATCAAAAACATAATAATGCAAATATTAATTTCTCTTAAATTTTATATATCTATTAATATTAAAAATTATGTACACAATTAATTCAAAAATAATATATATATATATATATATGAGCAAGCGCGCACAGGGTGAAGCAAAATTAAAAGTGTTAGGAGGATCAAAATAACAAAATGATAAAATTGAATTTTTGATAAATTAAAAAGTAAATATTTATTTCTTAAAGTCAAGTAAAATTTTAAAAATAATTAATAAATTAAAAGGCAAAACTTTTGTTATTAAAGTTGAGGGATCTAATATATGAAATAAATAAATAAATTTTTATATTTAACTTTCAAATTTTTTCAGGATTTGAAGAAACCCTCTCGTAGTTCCGCACCTATATATATATATATAGTGTTATTAAGTATAAAAATTTACCGATACAAATTATAATGTGATAGTGTTATATTATTAACAAATGTCTTATATTTTTAATAGAGTAAAAGAAGACAAATTCATATAAACACATATAATAATAATAATAATAATAATAATAATAATACAATATGGTTATCTTAATTTGCATAAAAATTTATTTGTGTTTGTGTGTTTATATTGATATGATAAATAATATACACCTCATTAATAGACACATCTTAATCATATATTAATAATGAAATGATGGAATTAACAAAATCTCAGACTTAATAATTATTGATAAGTATGGCCTTAAAGGAGATTCTGTATACTAACATAATTATACAATGTTATTGTAAAAGGCAACCAGCTACTACCTCAACATTCGAATCATTTTCTTTTTCCAATCATTTTCGGGGGAACATACATAACATAATATAGAGACGTGGCTTTCAGAAGTTTATTGGCAAGTGTCGTGTGAAACCTCCTCATATATTTGTTACCTAATAAAGCAGGATACTTATACTATATAATTCATAAAGGATAGCCCCCAAATTCTGGATGTCTACCAAATGCTGTGTTCACACCACACAAATTCTGTTCTAAATGTCGGCCAATGTCTCTCTCTTATAATTAGATAACTCAAAAACTTTCTTAAATATCTTCTATCTTCCATAGCATATTTTGAAGTAATGTTATAAATATCAATTTTTATGTAAATTGATGTGATAAATTTTATATTTTTACAATAGTCCCATTTACCTCTTCCAATTTTTTGAAATATTTCGTTGCACTTTGATCATTATTTCTTTATAAATAATTTAATATTTTTAACTCTAAATTATCATATCTTTCATAAAATTTTTCTTCAATTGTTGATAATATACATTATAAAAAAATCTTATGTGAGATAATTTTATCATATTTGTTTAGTTACTATAATAAAATTATTTAATTAACAACATTAGAGAAATTTATTTATTGATAATAAATAAAAAAAATTAAAAGAATCTTAGAATTTAAATTAGTGTATTAAAAAAAAATTATAGACTCTATTTTATTTTTTTATTAAAATTATTAAATAAATTTTTTTATTTTATTAATTAAATAATTTCATCATATCAACTATACTAATATAATAACACCGTTTTACGTAAAAAAAAATTTATATATCAAATGTATTGTAATTGTATGCAATAGTAATATTAAGTGGCTATTGAGTTATATATTATTATGGTTCAAAAAAATTTAATTAAACGTAGTTAGTCTCCGAATGACGCAACAAACTAAATGAGATTATAAACAGTTGGATGTGGGTGGGTCATGTTTATCTTGTAGGGTTATCCTTGTCCACTAATGCAATTGTAATTGCGAGGTGTGAAATATTTGAAAGATTTTTTTTTTTTCTTTTTCTTATTGTTGTAGGAAGGAGACCCAGTCGCACTGTAAAGAATTCTTGCCGGCACTGCAATAAAAGACACTGCTACAGACAATCCCCTTGTCTACTTATATTTAATATCTCGTCGCCTGTCGTTTTCTCTTCAATTAGTATTAATATTCCAAAATTGTCTTTTATTATGAAATACTAGTATTTATATATATATATATATATAATATGTTAATTTTTATCAAAATATTTGGATTTTCTATTTTGTTATAATGAAAAAGGAAATCAAATTCTTATACCAACTCTACTGATATATAAAAACTGATAATGTGATAATATTGTGTATAATTACCACATATTTTATATGAGTTATTTTTATTTTTTTTATTTTATTTTAGTTAGTTTAGTCTCTACATATTTATCAAATCAAAAGAAAGATTCTAGTTGTAATTAGGTAAAACGTTTAAGAGAAGAATTTAGGTTATCAAAACATACATGGATATGACTTGACATTGTTTATGATTGATTTTGATTTTGATTATGTTTTTGCTTTTGCTTTTGCTTTTGCTTATAAATTATAAATAAAATAAAAATGTATGTAAAATGGACACGCGTGCATGGAATGCACAAGCATCATGTGAATTGCCTTCTATATCTGCATGTGAGTGATGGAGACAATCGAAGCAACATTAATTGGAGCCCGGTCCCTCTTCCATTCTACTGTGCACTCACTGTAAATTTCTTGGAAAAAGACCTTTCAAATTGAAGGGAAATTGTTGATATGTATATAAGACCAGATCGATTAACAAGATACCCTTTTGAATATTTGTAATTTTCCCGAGAAAAGTAAGTTGTTGTAAGAGAAAAATAACAAGAAACTTCTCCTTTACTTTGTATGGTAATTTCCTAGTTGTTGAGTCGAGAGGATTCACGGGCTAACACTTGCGTAATAAGGACAAGAACAGACATTGAGAACGAAAGAGATTTTGTGTGTGTGTGAGTTGTCCGGCTGATTTGATGCTAAAGCAAGAAATATCTCAGAAATGGAATTATGGCCAACATAGACATACCAACTAACAACTTTTCTCTGCTTAGCAAATTATTTGTAGACTCTACAAATGCGTTATCCTATCCAATTCTTACTCATGGATTCGCGCCCAGACGAGTACGTTTTCATCTAATTATCTTTAACAAAAATAAAATAATAGTTAATTATTATATGGTGAAACCTTTTATCGATAATTTTTATTTTATTTTATTATTATTATTATTATTATTTTCAAATTTTGTCATTTTAAAAGAACTCTTTAATTGAATTTCGATAAGAAAAAGAAAATTAAAAAGATAACAAATCTAGTTGAAAATCATAATGAGACCTACCTTCCCATATCGTCGTAGTACAGAAGCCTTTGGTCAGGCAAGGAATAAAAGAACAACATAAAGCTTTGGCGCAAATTATGGTAAAAGAGAACATACACAACCAGTTAAACAAATCTGTAACTGTAAGCAGCAGCTTTATCATTGAGCAAGTACAAGTTCTTGTGAATCTCCACAGCATAAACTTTCACCCATTTTTTAATCAATTAACTTATTGATTTTTAGCATTACAGGATCTCTGGTTGATTTACAACTGTATAGAATATGCAGCACTATCATCAAACTAAACGTCTTTCCTTCTCTCCGGCATGCATAACTAATACAACAAGGACCGTACAAGTGAAACATTAGTAAGAACGAGAGAAAAAAATTGTATGATCTAGTCGTCGGCTGAGTTTCTAGCAGAGCCTATCAACCTTCTAACCCATGAGAATGGATGATAATATTTCTCCCATAGTCTTATCAGATGTAACACCTTCATTATCTACCTCCATCCCAGACTCAAGTACTGCAGCATCCAAAATTAGCTTCCGCTTTGCTATCTCATAAACGTTCTCATCAACAGTACCCTTTGTTACTAACCTGCCATAGGACTTGAGCAGATAAGGGCGTAAACCATACATACACCACCACACAATTTTCCAACACTGGAAGAACCCAAGAGCGAAATGAATGCAACAGAAGAAAAAGAGGGGGCTATTTAAAGCACCTGTATATGGTGACCGGCTTTGTTTGGCCAATGCGATGGCAGCGGTCTTCTGCCTGCCGGTCAATCTGTGGATTGAAATCCATGTCATGGATAACAACAGTATCTGCCCCAGTTAAGTTCAAACCCTGGCCTCCAGCTCTCGTAGAGAGCAAGCATGCAAAAATAGAAGTGTCATTATTGAAATCATCAACTATAGCCTGTCTCTCTGTCACCTGAGTACTGTCATTAGAAAGGTATGAATCAATTAAATTCAATAAAAATTATAGCAGATAGCATGGCAAGCCAAAAATGAACAATAAACAGAAATTTAGAGCCCAGTGCTTGACACTGCAAAATTGAGCAAACTAATAATGAGGTGACAAGTGAAAAAGATAAATCAAAACACACAGGAAAAAGAATTTCTTTATAGTTTCAAGTCAACCAAAAACATTGACCCAAAAATAAATGACCAGACACTTCAAAAATGATCATGAGTTATCTTGCAGTATGTTTCTGGGATTTATAATTTTATCCAATAAAAATAAGAGGAACAAAAATAAATTAACTGTGTACTTTGTCATATTTATATAATTAAGTACTCCAGCTTTAGCTGCCTTATATATTTTTTCATATCTTCAGAAGAGAGTCACCATTTCATCCAAATGTGCTACCTTATTAAAAGAAAAGTCTTATGTGCCATTGGAAAGTCTTAGAGAACAGCACTTCCCAGCTACCTCACAAGCCCACGACTTTTGATAGTTAGAAAAATGCCAGATGGTAGGCAACAATTGACCAAACATTAAGAAAGAGCACTACCTTCCATCAAGACGTCTATATGTAACACCGATCACATCCAAAGTCCACTCCAAGATATCAAGCATCGACGTCCATTGGCTAAAAATCAAAACCCGATGACCACCTTTTTCCAGTGAAGGGAGAAGTTCAGCTAATGCCTGCAACGTTTACAGTGCTACTCAGCGCATATTATGACCAGAATATACCTTCTCATATTTCAACTAAAATAAATTTACAAGAAATTACCAAAACCATACCCGACATTTTGCAGAAAGCATAACATGATTGTCTGAAAGAATACCTTTGGTATCAGCACGACCATAAGAGAGTAAAAGCTGGAACAAGGTTGTTAAGAAAATATGAACATCCAGATGGGATACATGTTCTGCCACGTACTAAGTTACGTCCAAGTATAAAACAAAAGAAATTTCTAATCTTGTCATTAGGTAATGCGATTCATATATGTGTAAAGGCCCCAAGCATAAACTAGAATAAATCTCATTCAGTATGTGTAAAAGAACAGTAAGTAATGAAAGAATGATCGACAGTAAATTGTAATATATTTTTACAGATTGAATTGGATCGAAAAGTGTCCAAACTGACCAGTAATGAATTGGAATGGTTATTGTCCAAATTTAGTGGATCTGGTATGATGAACAGTATTACCATGTATAAAAACTAGAATAATTTCTGTATAAGAAATGGCAAACAAATTTTGTTAATTACAAGGAAAAAGATAAAAGGCTTATTTTAGCAACCTCCATCATTGAGAATAAAATGGAAGGTATTCTTGGGTTTTGGAATAACATAAGAAAATTTAACCATACAAGGGAAAATCTTGGGTTTTGGAAGACAATTGTGGGTCTTACATCATGAAATGGATGGCCTGAGAATTGCAGAGTCAGCATCACATGAGGGATGATATCTTAAGAACAGCAATTGGATCTTGAGAATGGTATGAGCTCACTTCTGTTTCAAATTTTGTTTTTTCTTTCTTCTTTTTCAATTAAAAAAAAGAAAAAGGAAAAAAAGAAAAACAAGCCGAAAACATCTTAATCACATCTTTCAAATTCACATTAGAAAGAAGAGAGAGAATTTGGTGTTTTTTTTATCTTGTTTCAAAAACATAAACAAATATGTACTTAGTCTGTGTCTCAATTTGTAAACCAGATATCTGAAAGGGTGTTTGAAGATAAAAAAAAGACTTTTGGGTTCTTTTCAAGAACAAAATACATATATCCTTTAGTTTTTGAGGTTAACATAGGTTTTTTAAGAATGAATTTTGTATTTTGATATGAAGTATCAAGTTCAAGTTTGAATAGACTAGCAATTTAGATTATAATTTCCATTTAATAAATTTTCTTGATTTTTCCAGGTTTTAAAAACTAACTAATAAAAAGAACTTTCCAAATATTGTTTTCTAAATCCATAAGCAAATATGTTACCTATTTTCCTTTAAATTCGAAAATAGGTTTAGAAAACGCTACCAACACATATCAACATTAGTGCATTAACAAAAGAAGATAAAAGTTGAAAAAGTAGTTAATTAAACATTAGAACACTAGGGTCTTCTATCTACCTTGTTGTCAAATCTATATTGGTGGGCACTAACTAATTGATTTAACTGACAAGATCTCCAAGTAGTGCATCAATGATAGAAATAAAAGTTTAGAACACTAGGTTCTTCAATTAACCTTTTGTTCAATTAGCGAGATCTCTAGGGCAAGTGGTTTAGGTTTGATTCTTACATTGTAATTGAGAAGAGGTTTCATTTCATTTGTATATCTGATAACAAATTTAAAAAGAAAAGGATTTACATACTATCGCTAGGATTCCCTTTTCCCTACAACAAAGAGATTGCTCCAACTTCTTAGCACTACCCCAAGCATAAAATCATTGTGCACTTGTTGTCTCCTATACCACATGTTGGTCTGTAATGAATTTTAGCATATCTCCTCTCCTCTATTTTGTCAAGTTTCACTACTTTTTCTTTTTTTGTCCTTTTACTTTGTTTTTCTAGTAGCAAAAACCTTAATGCAAAGAAGCACATTGATATGGAAAAACCACACCAATCAAGTCTTCCTAATGAATGTCAATTCTGCAAGATAATGTATCCCCAAAATTCAAACACTACTTGACAGAAGAGTTTAGGGCAATTAGTTCTCAGAATAAAGTGACCGTGGTTGGAACAATAGAAAATAATTAGATAAAGAAACTTTAGAATTAAAATTCTGAATTGAAAGGAGAAAAATAATGCATAAGTTGATTATTGCTGTGCTATCCTATATATACTGGTTAGAACAAATTTTAATCCTTGACTAAATAGAAATCCTAAATAAAGTAAGAAAACAAGAAAAAAAAAACTATTCCTAATTAATTCAATAAAATACTTAACTAAATAGAATTCCTATTAAAATAAGGAATACTAAACTTTAAAAAAAAAAAAAAAGGAATCCTAATTTGCCTTGGATGCTCTTGCATCACTACTACTTGCATGACTAACAACTGCAAAAGCATCTGGAGCTCAATCACATCCCCAAAAACATGTTTGATCTAGCACTTAACTTTTTCCCCAACAAGTTCTTCATATCATTGAGCAGAACCCAAAGTCCCTAAGTAATATGTTTTTCTTTTGATAGTTCTCCAACAAGTTTGAACAAACCCCTTCAGCCAAGCATAGGTTTATCCATGCCGAAGAGATGACTCAACTATCATTATAGATGCTTTCCCTATCAAGCATGTTGCCTTCAAAACAAGAAATTCACCATAATTGCAAAAAATAGAACTCAAGCCACACGTCTTTATTCAATAGAGACCTCTCAACCAATTGACATATATTACTCTTATCAGTAGTCCCAGTGAAACTGAGAATTGTATAATATGTGGCACCAATAGTTCTAGAATAAGCTAGCAGCATGCAATTCAAATAATTGATATCAATAAAGTAAATGCACCAATACAACAATAATCATCAATTTATGAGTACAACTTAACTAACAGAATATTGGCACTCACCTGGTGAATAGAAAAATCATTGTAATTCTTGAGTTCCTCTATTACTCGGTCTAAGGTACATTCAAAGCCAAATGCTCCCATAGGATGTAACTTTTTAGCAAAGCTAACAACATCATCATCAGTGTAAATTCGCCTCACCAATAATGGATGATTTGCAATCTAGAAAAAGCATTAATGTTTAGTAACAGATTGAATAAGCACAAAGAATATGATAGGAATGAAACAAAGGTTTTAGTGGGAAATGTAATACAAATCTGCAGCACCTTACGGAACTGAACAAAATAGTTGGAAATTTGACGACGTGGAAGAACTCCAACAATATTAGTCAAATCGTTCTTAGAAAGCTTAGCAATACGAGCTCGGGACACAGCCCGATACTCCTCTATGGCTTCTCTGTATGCATCTTCCTGCTGTCTTTCCATTATAACATACTCAACCTGCAGAATCAATAAAGAACATTTCAAATCGGAAAGCTAGTAGCATGCTTTTCCATTATTTATCTCTTCATAACACAGATGGCAATTGTAGGGAAAGCAAATTTCAAATCCTAATCACAAGAGGAGAGGGATGTTGGAAAATTCACAATTGGAATCTAAACCTGAAACATCAATCGTACCCGCTGTATCTTGGGGACAAGTTGCTGCATAACATCCAACTTTAAACGCCTCAAGATGAATGGTCCTAAAATGGACTTCATTTGACCAATTAAATCTCTATCTTCTGCATTGAGTAGCTTCTTCAAATCTACATCCTCAGTGGCAAAAAGATTGGGCATCATGAACTCCAACAATGACCAGAGCTCCTGCAACAATTAACATATTTGACATCTCAAGTGACTGAATATTTAATAAAATCGACAATGATCCTCCAAATGCAAATTAGAAATAAGAGAACAGTAGTTTTAGATGCCACTCAATTGTAGAACAATGAAGCAAAGAATAACATTATTTCCACAAGTCAATTGAGAAAACTTGCTACAAGGAATTTCTGATAACCACAAGTTCAAATCTTTTGAAAGAAAACTAAGAAAGATAATCCATTAGAAAGGAAAAGGTGGCTCATCAAGCATATAAGATAGAAATGGAAGAGAAGAAACTCGGTTAACTTCTCAACTAAAAACCACTGAATATTTAGAGAGAGAGAGAGAGAGAGAGTAATAAATAAAAACATGACTTCCTTGAAAGCCACTGTTGCTTATTCACAAAGCAGGGCAATTATTTGTAACTCAATATCCCAATCATAGTTAACAGAGAGACATCCTATCCAAATTGATAGATGCACATCAAATAAATAACCCTGCGCTGCCCTTTGACTTAAGATAACAAACCAAACTAAAACTGCTCAAAATTTGTAATGTATAACAAATTTGTAATGCTCAGGCCATTATGCCTTTAAATTCTTAGTCCTATATCCCATAGAAGTAACTGGTTTGGTGCAAGCATCATTCCTAACACACAACAAATTCAACATGAACAGTCCATGAAGCCTTGAAACTTGTGCTTCACTTTAAACTGGCAATACTTATCTTTCATTCAATTTTTTTTCCCCACCCCTAGCATCCTATCCATGAAAAATTGTTAGACAACATGCAGTATGTACTACACCTCATAAGTTTATTGAAAACTCATACTGGACCAACTTGAGTGAACATGAAGCTAAGGTTGGCCACCTTAATTCTCAATTGCTGATAGAATTTCTCTGTTTTTTAGTTCTTTTTTATTTAGATTATATATCTTAGATTTTCAGCATGACACTCCTGTGGCATGTTTTAGCTTTCTTCAGAATGAAACATCTTCACACACTAGATCAATCATAAAAAAATGCAACAAAAAGCAACCATCATTTCATCAGCATGCGCCTAAATTATGTAATATAAATTATTTTGAACAGAAAAAGAAGGAAGTGAGGGAAAGCAACTCAATAATATTACATGTAAATCATTTTGTAAAGGAGTTCCTGTCAGCATTAGCCGCTGGTTGGCATTTCGTGCAACAGACATTAGGTTTTTCCACCTGTAGCTGTTTTTGTCCTTCAAAGCATGGGCCTCATCCATAAGCACACAGCTCCAACGCCACCGTTTCAGAATTTTACGGTCAGCCTTCTGCTGCACACTGTAAAGACAATCAAAGATAAGAATTTTACTTAACATGCAGTTTAATACACAGATATAACCCGATCCACAGTAAACAAACCTGTGACGTTCAAAAAGTGAATAACAGACTAGAAACACATTAAAAGGAGGTGGCAATCCTGCTTTGGCCAAAGAGCTCAACTCTTTTGAGTAGGTTGTTCGTGCAGCCCCACGATATTGGAGTACTGAAAATGACGGACACCACTTCTTAAGTTCTCTTTCCCAGTTTTCCAAAACTGAGGCAGGGCATACAATTAAGTGGGGACCAGGGTCATTGTTCAAGTGTTTCAGCAACATTAAATACGTTATAGCCTGTTAAAGAATTACACCATTACACCACCAACAACAAAAGAGCAAAAATGCAATTAGTATTATTGCAAAGGAAAATTAAGAGAGCTTCACATACCTGAATGGTCTTCCCAAGACCCATCTCATCTGCCAATATGGCTGCATTGGATACAAATTTGAGTCAACAGTGATCATTTCAAATTACTTCTCATATCCAAATCAACACATATAACTTTAAATGAAGATTAACAATGCATTGAGAAACATAGAAACAACCACAATTATTATACTTAGAATAGTTGAGACACAAGGGCAGCACATAGTAACATAGACAGCAACTTTCAGTTTGGTAGTGCTAGTTTACATCATTACCGATTCTTTTCTAGTTATTTTACAGCATGCTTAAGATTTACCAAGTTCATTGGATTCATCTACCTTTAGTTATTAAGAAATACAACTACAAAAGGGAATGCAACAGAAAATAATAAATAAAATCTCATCTCCAAAACTGATGAGAGAATTCTGTAAATCCATCCTTCTCCTTCAGAACACCTCTAAAAACAAACTTTATTTCCACAGCTTCACATATGATTAGGATCTTCCATTCAAACTTAATGTAGGTAGTTTTTGTTGCCATGAGGTAATCTATGCACAAGATTTTCGGAAACATTTTGTATCATGCTTAACATCTAAAAAACCTTTATCACAAGAGTATACATAGATTCTAGAAGACATCAAGATCTAGTTACATATAATAAGATTTAGAAACCCCATATGGTATTTGAATATAATCACTCTAAATCATAAGTCAGAGCCAAATTTAGTTGGAACCGCAATTTTGGGTTCCCTAAGAAACCAACGAATTGCTGGCTACCTTCCACAAACATTTCAAATCTAAAACTTGTATGCAGTTAGTTGACAACATTTATCAAGTTTACACGGTTTATCATTATTTATGCACTAAGAGGTAGCAATCCATTTAAAAAATAGTTTGAGAACCAAATTTTACACAAATTTCCCAGTCATCTAACTGAGCCTGTATTGTAGTTTAAATAATTGATTGTATTTGATAAGATGAGAATAAAGATGGAATGTATACTGATTGAGAGGATAAGAATTAAACTTTATGAGGTCCTATACCTATAGAATAAGTGCTCATTTGGTATACCTTCTCTACTAGCTAAATCTTTTTCTTTCTGTACCATTTGGTTGGAAGTAGAGAAGAGCTTATATAGCATTCAAAAAACTGTTTTATGTCTAGCTGGAGAAGCTCAAGCTTTCAGCTTCATCAAAAGCTCTTCTTATGCTTCTCAAAAGCTTAATCTCGAACATACCCTTATTCTATTTGAAACAATTTATTTCATCTCTTTCATAACATAAGATTATGCATGCAAATAGAAATTAGATTGCTAGCTTTAATCAAAAATCGCAACAAACTGAGATTTCGAACATAGGTACCAAGTATAAATGGCATAGCAAATCAAATGCTTGATGGTAGATGTAGTGAAGCAGTAATTGTAAGGAAAAAGAAGAATTACCTCCCCCAATGCTCTTTCTATACAACAATAGAAGAAAGTTGACACCAACAAGCTGATAGGGCTTAAGAACTGGCTGAAAATCTGAATCCTCCGCCCCACATGCATCATCAATATCACTCTGAAACAAGATAATGCAAAAACAAAGTGTAGATCAATAAGTCAGATCAAACCCAAAGGAAATACAAATGCAGGCTTTCAACCACTAAATGTAGGCTTCATTTGATATTTTGCTGATTCTTCTTTAACTTTAAAAGTAAAACTAACGAAAAAATTAGTAAGTAACACCATGATTTTTTTCCTTAATATTTAACATCAAGTTCTTTCATCCCACTGCAGCTGTGGATTAAAAGCCATCACACCTCAATCTCAAATGAAACTTTAATGGAAGAGAGGTTTTTAACTCTTTGAACACCTAAGAACATAAAATTAAATAAATATTATATATATATATATGCAGTATTTAAGCTATGTTTGGTATTAACACCAAGTTTTAGCTGAGGATTACTCATTGTTACCCAATCCACACAGTAGTAGCTTAAAAACCACAACACCTTAATCTGAAACAGAACCTTAGTTGTCAACTACAATTCTAAACTCATCATTATTCACATAACCGGACTAAACAAGCCTTCTATTCATTACTAAGTTTCCTCATCAATCAAATGTTCCACCAAATTTTGATAGCTAAAACAAAATGCAAACTGATAAAACAAAACTCTTCCAAGCTAAAGTGATTCTTTAAAGTATTACAAAATTTCAAAGCAACACAGAACATATCAGCATTGTATGCAAAGAAAAATGAAACAAAATTAACAAGTACCTGAGTGACAATCCTAACTGAAGAATTTTCAACTTCGGCATAGCGATCACAAGCAGAAACATTAGTCCCATACAACTCTCTCTTAAGCTCAGCTGATATTTTCGCGCACTTTTGCAAAGCCTTAAGAACCACATCATCGTCATCGTCATTTTCATTTTCAATCAATTCCTCCTCTTCACTAGACGACTTTATTTCATAAACTTCAGCTAAATCTCTCTCACTCCCCTCTTCCTCCTCCTCCTCCTCCTCCTCATCATCATCATCATCATCATCATCATCATCGACGACGAATCGACGGCCACGATTGTTGCTACTCGCCACCGGCCGGACCTCCTCCATGTCATCATCTTCGAGATTTTCGTCAAAATTACGGTTGTGATTATCGGATTTAAAGGCGAAAGATTCGATTGGAGGAGGAGGTTTTGGTGACTGCGATTTGATTTTGAGAACACGAGAGGGCTTGAAGGAGTGGTTTTCCCACTCGTCGTCCGAGATTTCAGCGAATTCACGCTTCATTATGAGATTTTACGTCATTTTTGTTGAAATTTGAAGGTTTAATTGGGGAAAGAAAAGCCCTAGAGAAAGAAGAGGATTGAATATCTATGAGTATGGACGCTTTATAAGAGGGTTATGCTATGTTCTGTTCTGTCTAACAGAGGATCTAAAAGAAGCTTTGGTGTACTTCGGGAGGAAAAAAGGCGGTACAACCAAATGAAGAGCGCGGGCCAAGGCCAAACATATTTGGTGAGTTTTTTGCCTTTGGTTGGTCAATAATTTTTATTAAAAATTAATAAAATTTATTTATTCTACAGAATTATTAAATTAAATTATTCACGTTAAATTTTTCTTTTAAAAAAATTAGGTGAGGTTATTCAATTGACAGAGAAAAAAAAATATTGTTAATTAATAATAAATAAAAAAAAATAAGCTAAATTTTACTTAAAGATAAAATAATTAATTGTATAGTGTAATTAATATTAATTTGTTTATTAATTATTAATTAATAATTTATTTGAACTAATTAAATAATTTTATTATATTATAATAAATAATGTGATAAATTTATCCCACATTATGACTTTTTTCTTAAACTTTGAAGTCATCCATGAAAATGCAGGATCTAAATCTAATTTCCCCAGCCAAATAGGCCGCTCGATGTTATGACTAAATTATTCGAGAGCACTCACTCTTTTGAATGAAACCAACATAGCCCAGCACCTTGCCAATATTTGCTGAGGATCATCGTCAATCCTTTCAAAATGAAATTTGTTATTTGCATTACAAATTGATCATAAAGTAGTCAGCACAAGTTCAAAATCCTTCTTTTTTTTTTTTGAATGATGTTAATACATCTTAATAAAATGTGCAATCTTTTCTCAAGGCAATCTTTATCAAATCCCCAAAAATATGTTAGCTTCTATACCTTTGTGATAAATTTGCACCTTCGTACCTTTTCAATAAATTTGCACCCTAACAATACATGGGATGCATATTCAACTTCTCTATTACATCTTGGACATGCTTTAATTGCCTTCCTTCTCAGCAAATTCTGGACAGTAAGTTTAAAGTTCCGCATTGTTCTCCACAAAAATATTTTTATCTTTGATGGCACGAGTATGGCCTACAATTGGTTCCGTCATTTGCCCGATCTTTTTAAAAAATTTAAGTTTAAACCCTATTACACATAAAAAAAAGTGAAAGGTTATATATATGCAAAAAATTAAATTCTAATTAATAAATTAAAAAATATTAAAATTTATTATGTCTAAATTAATTGATTTTAAGATATTTCAAGTTATTTTTCTATTAATGTAACAAACTCAAAACAATAAATAACACTAATCCAAATAATTCTTTACATAATTTAAACCTTGTATGTTGATATAGGAGCCCCTTAAAATTTTACTAGATAGAAAAAAATTTACAATATGTGATTTTTATTATAAGAACTCTTGAATCTACCTCTAAGTAGCCCTTTCAGCTAATTCTCATTTGAAACTTCCTCACCTATGAAATTTACGAATAACCCATTTTATTCTTTTGCTCGACGTCTTTTCATGTGTTCTAAAACAAGTTTTAATTCCAAATCTTATTATTTTATGAATTTATTTCTTCTTATATAAAAATGTATAAAATAAATAAAAGTATATCAAAAATAAATAAATAAAAGGGTAAATTGGTAAAATATCAAGAATAATAGTATGATAAAACCATATAAAAATAACACACATTACTCACTCCTAACTTGAGCATGTATCTAGCCCATTAGTGACCCCAGCCTTCATGTCACTCTTGACTCAAGCATGTATCAAGCTCATAAATGGCACCACATTAGTTTCAAGTGCACATTAGGCTCACAAATGACACCAAGTCTTTGTTGTCTTGTCTTTACATCTTAAATTGGGTTTGCTTCATGTATCTTTGAGCTTAACATCAAACAATCATTGATCATATAATGGAGCAACAAACTTGTTCCTAACACTTTCTTAATAACATTGGTAACCTAGATTTTTTTTTTCTAACTATTTGGTAGCCATGCTTTATAGTATATTGTCCTCTTCTATTTTAGTGTCTTAGCATGATGTGTTAATTTTATATGATTGTACCATACTCTTACTCTTAATATTTTATTAGTTTATCCTTTTGTTTATTTCCTTTTCTTATATTTTTATTCATTTTTGTGTAGGAGAAAATAAATTCACAAAAGAATAAGATTTGATGTTAAAAACACATCTTTGAGTACAATGGAAAGACACCAAACAAAACTACTAGTAATGTTGCAGTGTACTACAGTAACTATGAATAATAAGATGCTACAGTACAATTAGTATAGTATGTTGCTACAATATTTTTATGACTCTTAAAACAATAGTTATAGTTATAGAATTATAGTATTGGGTTGTAGTGTCAAATTGTAAATTTGACTAAACAAAAAATAAGGATAAAAAAAATTTAGACTTTTTAATGAAGATATAAATAAATCTTTTTAGGGTTGAAAAAAGGAGAAAAGAGCCATAAGAGAAGAGTCATCAAGAGAGCTACCAAAAGAGAAGAAAAAGAAGAACTTGATGAGCTTCAAGAAAAGAAGAATAATCTCGTTATCTTAGCTTATAATTTAGATTTGATTTCTTTCTCTTTTTTTTTATTTTCTATTATTAAGGATGCTCAACATAATGATTAGGATGTTATTTTTTTATTATTATAAACTAAATTTATTTTCAAGAGATATAATGTAACTAATTATAATGTTAAGACTTTTATTTATTTAAATTAATCGAGATTTATCTTCATTGGTTGAATATTCAGTATTATTTTTAATATTTCTAAATAACTAGCCATTATTTAAATAATTTGAAATTTATAATGAAACCTTAGAAAAGGAGATTTATGATTTAGTCATTGTATTAAATGTCATAAAGTTTATGTAAAATAAAAGTATACTTGCATGTTTTGTGTATTCATTGTGTGGAGTTACAATACTTAATGCATTTCTAACTATCCTGATTTACCTCGAAATGTAGTGGATTAATAATCTAAAATAATTTATTATAGTTCTAAAAAATGCTGATAAATAATTATGATGTTATTGATTATCAACTATGATTTTAGATTTCGGTTCTTAAAAATAGATCCAATATTAACGAATTAGTTTTGATAAAGTTAAATATCTTAGAACTCTCTCTATTTGGTTACTATTGATTTATTTTTATTTATTTTAGTTTAAACATTAGTTACATTTAATGTAAATCATCTTTATATTATGCTCATTTAGACAAAATTAAGATGATATAACTTGATAGTTAAATCGTAAATATCAATCTTTATGAGAATAATACTCAATGATCTTAATATTAATTGTTAATGATAATGTGCACTAGCATTTGCATAATTTTTACAATATAAAACTTGATCTTTCTTAGCTTCTTGAGTGAGAAAGATAATAATTTGCTCTGTATCTTCTTGGAAGAAATTCTCTTTTATCAACTCTTCATCACACTATTTTCTTTCTTCAGTTAAAGCATTAAAGGTGGTAGGTGTATGTAAATAATTATTCTTATTGTAAAACATGTCCTTTAAACCTTAAAGGTAATTTAGATTTTTTGCACTTAGACTTACATTTTCATGCATACATATGTTTCATAACTAGTTGATCTATTATTGAAGCTTATTAATTACTTTTATGAATTAAAATTTTATTTATTTATTTATTTAAATTAATTAAGAAATGACAATTTTAAAAATTTAAAGTAAGGAGATAAGTATTTTCGACAAATGGGCTCAAAAACTATAAAACTCTAAAATCTTTCTTCTTTTCTTCATTTTTTGATTGATTAACTCTCCTTCTCTATCAACTTCCCATTTCTTTCTCCCCCCCATTTTCTTTCTAGTTTCACTTAACTAAACTCTTCACATACTCCTTCAATCATCCATTTCTTCTCTTCACAATTTCACTCTCTCTATCTAAAAATTTAGTTGGGCTTTAAATCCTAATTCAGGCAAATTCAATCTCTTTTGTTTTTATGAAATTGCAGAACCTTCATTAAATTTTTTGGTAAGATTTTTAACTATTCTAAGGTTTTAAATTTTATCTATTAAGTTATTGTTAACTTGAATGTTAAAAATGGGTATTTATGTATTATATATATTTTTTTGAATTTTTAAACTAAATTATTATGTTTTGAGGATAATTACGTGTTGTATAAGAGTAGGGAGATCTTTTTATGCAATTTCATTGCATAAAAATTGGTTAAATGGTAAGAATTTTTGGTTTAGGTTGAAATAGAGTTTTGTTAATATTAAATTTAGATTTTGATTTGAAAAGTATTTTGAGGTTTGAATTATAATTTAGAAGTGTTGTTTTAGAAGTTTAAAAATTAGATTTAAAATTTAATTTCAAACCAATTTGATTAGGATAGAATTTGAAGTTGAGGACGAATTGAACAATTTTTTTACAAATTTTAACTTTTTTGTAATTTTTCTTGGTTCATGAAAAATAGAAGCATTTTTTAGAAAACCTTATTGGAGATAAAGTTATAGTACTCTTAAAAACCTTTCCAACAAGTATTCATAAGACTAATTTGGAGTTTATTTGTTCCGTCAAAAGTAATTATTTCTTATTATTTCTTATTTTCATTAGCCAAAAATTCTACCCAACGCTATAGTGTTAGAGCTTTTAATTTTGCAAAATTCATTAGTACTGTAGCAAATATTGTTGCATAAATGCTATAGCAAGTACTGTTGCATGAATACTGTAGCAAGTCATTATAGCGCAATATTCTATCCACTAGTTTTGTAAGTCACTTTTGAATTCCAAAATAACCTCAAAATTAAATTATTCAAAACCTATTAGCAAGTTTAAAAAGTAATTTATTTCTTAAAGAGAGCACTTTATGAAATTTCAACTTTTTTTTTTCAAAATTATGAAACTACTCTTAAAGATCGAATTTGATTAAAAACTTTATTATTTTCTATAAATGATTTTGTGTAAACTTAAACCCTAATATTTGTATCCACTTAGAGATTTTTATTTATCATACATGCATATTATATATTGGATAGATAAGTATTTTATTAGAATTGGGTATTTAATAAAAAGTATATGTATTCTTTAGGCACCAACACCTCGAGAGGAAACCTAAACCAATATAAGGATTAATAGGGAAGTGTACACCCTCTTTTGAACTATAAGCAAATTATTGTACTATTTCAAATATTTTCAAAGTTGGTCTTAAAGTAAAGATTTTAATTTTTTTAATAACTGTTTAATTATAAGATAGATATGACATTATGATTAAATAAATTATTGGCTTATGAAATAATTATGCAGTTGATGACATATTCGATTGAATTAGTTTTGTGGATGACCCTCAAAGCTTATATGTGTTATATATGAAATGATTTAATCATTGTATTGAATTATAGGTGATATAGCCAGTGAACCGATATTGGTATTGGTATAACCATAGTATTATTGAAAGTAGTCTATAAATAAACTTGTGGAGAGGCTACATAGGTAATAGCGCGAACTAGATAAGGATGTTAAGAGAGATTGTCCTAAGTAAACCCACAGGTGAGTGGTAATGTGAGGACATTCACAATTATCACAACATGACTACTTGGGCCAACATTAATGAGACAGACAATGTTCTTTTTCTTGGATATTGATATTTCATTAATTGAAAAGTAAAATAATAGCATAATTTTATAAACTTGTATTTTTATAAAAAAAATATATATAATTTTTATATGAATAAACTCACTGACGGTTTTAACTGTCTATTTCGAACCAATGTAACACTTAAAAAAGGAAGTTAGCCCGGTTGTTTATGAATGAAATACACAAGTCTAAGATTTTTCTTGTAAATATGTCTTGAAATAAGATTTAGATTTCTCTGTGTGGGACTTTGTAGTAATCCTAACATCTATTGCTTAAACATTGTTTTAGTTTTATAATGATTTACTCACTGAGTATTATATACTCACCCATTACAGTTTCAAGTTGGGAAGTGTGGGTAGATATAATTGTGGTGTGGCATTTAAACAATTTAGCTCTTTCGGTAAGATCCTTTTGGCTCCCTTCTTATTCTATTTAGGTCCACTAGTAGATTACCAAAATTTGTATTTTTAAATTTTATTTTGTACTATGAGAATTTATTGTGTACTTGAAAAATATTATTGTAAGATAGTTATGTTTTAAAATCTTAAAGATAAATCTAATAGATAATTTTATTTAATGATAATAATAATTTTGTAAGCCTTATAGACTTTTAAGATTATTTCAAGTTAATAGGACAAATCTCGTAAATATGCAGTAGTTGCCACGTGTCAATTTCTTAGGATAGGGGTGTGATACTTGTTTTTATGAGCCTTACTCCCATTACCTATTCTTCATCTCATTTCTTATTGAAGTATTTTTCTTTCCCAAAAAATGCTTTTCTATAAGTAGATCACTCCTTATTTTTACTTCCCTAAAAAATATATTTTTGAATTATCTAGCTTTCAACACCTTCATCTTTAACAAGTTAGGAAGTTGGAGGACTATTTATTCTTGTTTGGCTACTAATCCTTTATTGAAACAACCTAATTCTCTAAGCCTGAGACCTTATGTTCTTTTTGATTGGCTCCTCCTTTCCTAACTATCCAAACAAATACGTCTCCTTGAATCTTTCAATCCCCACCAAAAAGTTGTAACTTTTGTATATATTTACATAAACCTTCTAGGATTTTCACAATGCTCGTGGCATAAGATAACACTACTTTCACTACTACCTTTGTTAATACTTCTTTAGCCTTACTACGAAAAAACTAACAATGAGAATCAACATTAAACTTATGATGATTTTTTTCACGTGCCAATTGAACCTATTACAAAAGTATGAGAGAAAATATAACTTGTTTGAAATATATTTTTTGTAATGTTTTAATTAGACTTTTTAGTATGCTGCCACATAGATAAATATTTTAATTAATTATTTTTTCTTATTTATTTTAGTACTTTTATTATTAATTATTTTAAATTAAATTTTTTATTTTTACTTGTTTAAGATTGAGACTTTTAATCTCAACTTTTTAGAATTTTAATTGGAAGTTTTATATAAAGAGGTTTAAATAAAATTGCAATTAGATATTATATTTTATTCAATTAAAATTATGAGAATTGCTCTTCTTTAGTTATCCAGAGAACTCTGTAAACTAATTAAAGGATCTCTCTTGTAGCTTTCAAATAATTTTCTTATACTTTGGGTTTGTAATTAATGAAAAATTGGTTTAGACTTTTACCTTTAGTTCTTGGTTCCTTTAATTATTGGGTTAAAATTTTTAATTTAAATTTTAACTTTCTTAGTACTTAAATTTTAATTTAAGTTATGAAGTTTAAAAATTCGTTTTTAGGGTCTTAAGACTAATTATTACAGTTCTAATTATTCTTAGATTTCGCATTGGTTTTGTATAATAGTTTTGGTTCTAAAATCAAGTTTAATTATCTTTAAATTTTTTTATTTTTTATTTAAAAAATAAAAAAATAAAAGATGAATTATTGTTCATTAAATTGTTCATAGAGGTACTATTTATTAGAGACACTATTTATCCTTTATTTATTTATTTTTTAATCTTGTAAAATCGCATCCTCTTGTTTTTTTAGTATTCATTTTTATTCATTCAATTTTTGTTAGGGTTAGACAAAAAAAATAAATTTAAATCTTTTTTTTTGTCATTATTGTGTGGGTATTATAATTATGTAATTTTCACCCTTTAATTTTAATATTTGTTATATTAAATTACTAAAAAAATTCAAAGATAAAAATTAAATAGCAAAAAAGAGAGAGAGAGAGAGAGAGAGAGAGAAAGAAATATCAATTACAATAAAGGGGGTAATTAGTATCTTTATAAGAGATATCTAATTTCTTATTATTTTCCTAATCAATTCATCATTTTTGTTTAATTATGAATTCATCTTGAGTTTATTTGCTTCTAAAAATTTGGTTCCATTATTAATTCCTTATTTTTATGTTAGTTTGACTATTACAAAAAAATAACTTTGTTGAGTTTATTTAGTTCAATAAAGAATTAAAAGAGAAAGTTAAAGTGGTAAAATGTAAGAGAGTGTAAGCCTATTAGAGATAAAAATCTAATTAAGTGAAAACACAAGTATGAGTAACATAATTTGAATGCAAACATGTAAGGAAATGTAGTAAGATTTATTACTAATACTTCTTCGTAGTTGTCAAATATATATCATAAAAGTAACTCATCCAATAAAGAAGAGGGAATGAGTTCTTTCTTTGTGTTAGAAGCCATCCTGCAATAACTTAAACAAATGAATGTGATATTTAATGGAATAAGAGATAGAATGGACAGGTAAGAAAATTTTCTTACTACCCTACAAAGGAGATAAAATAATAGAAGGTTTAATCTTAGAAAATAAAGTAGGCATGCACCTGTAGAAGATTTTAAGGGAGATAATAAAGATGAGAATATGCATGAAAAGAATAAATAGTCAATATTTGACATAGGTGGATTTATGCCAAGGTTTGAAAGGTGTAATAGAGGAACTAGAAGAGAATATAAGGGCCAAGACATGGTAAATAAAAACTTAAGGAATATTAAGATGAAAATGGCTCATTTTTAAGGATATAATGATTTGGAAGCCTATCTAGAATAAAAAAAAAAAGAATGTAGAATTGATATTTGATTGCCATAATTATTCATTATAAAAAGAGATCAAATTGGTTGTTATCAAATTTATTAATTATGCAATCATATAGTGAAATCAAATAGTGATACATCAAAGAAGAAATCATAAGAGATTTATTAAATTTTAGAGTAAGTTAAAAATTATTATAAGAAGACATTTTATCCTTAACCACTATTATAGAAATTTGTATCAAAAATTGCAAAGCCTTAAGAGTGTAGAGAACTACCAAATGGAGATAGAAGTAGCCATGATTAGGGTTAATATAGAGGAAGATAGGGAAACTATTAGGCTAGATTTTTAAATGTGTTGAATCTTGACATAGCAAATGTGGTAGAGTTGCAACATTATATGAAGTTGGAAGATATGGTACATATGGCTATGAAGGTGAAACGACAACTTAAAAGGAAAAGGAGTAAGTTGGCTCAAAATTTTAGTTTATCTTCGAAGGACTAATTAGAGAAAGGATGATAAGGTTATTAGTAAGTACAAGTCTAAGCCACTTAAAGAAAAAGAAAGGATGCTCAATAAGGGTAAAGATAAACCCAAAACTCAAACTCGTAATTGTTATATTAAATACTTTTGTTATTTGGGTGTAAGGCACATAGTTTCTTAATGTCCAAATAAGAAGGTTATGTTCTTGCGAGACGATGGGAAAATAGAAACCGAAGCAAAAAGTGAGGAAAAAATAATGTTGTTACTTAAAGATGCTAGTGATGGTAATGTGAAGTTTCTAGTTAATGGCGAAGTACTTGTTATTAGACATATATTGAATATAAAAGTTAAAGAAAAAGATAATAATCAATAAAGGAAAAATATCTTTTATACTAAATGCCACATCAAAAATAAGGTATATAGTATGATTATTGATAGAGGGAATCGTGCTAATTTGACTGGTACTAATTTAATTAAGAAATTTAGTTTACATACTATAAGCATCCTAAATCTTGTAAACTTTAATAGTTTAATAAATATGAGAAGGTACAAGTAACTAGACAAATAATGGTTGCTTTTTCAATTAGGTAGTATTTCGATAAAGTGTTATGAGATGTTGTCTTTATGTTTGCAAGTCATATATTATTAGGCAAGTCGTGACAATATAATAAGAGAGTCATTCATGATGGGTTTAAGAATATATTTGTTTTGTAAAAGATAACAAATTTATTACTCTTACTCTATTGATCCCAAAACAAGTGTATAAGAATTAATTAAAATTAAAAAGAGAGAGTAAATTGGGAAGAGAGGATAAGATCAAGAGTGTGGAAAAAAGAAAAAAAAGAAAGTGGAAAAAAAGATATTATTGAGCAAGAAAAAAAATAATTGAGTTTTTATATTAAGGAGAGTGATGTCAAAAATATATTTTTTTTTATATACAATTAACCTATATTTGTACTTTTGTACAAATAAATTTATTTTAAAACTAATAATTTTAACAAATTTTGGCCTAGTATTGTTGTTTCTTTGTTGCAAGAATATGACAAAATATTTTCAAATGATGTTCTTAATGGGCTATCACCTATTAAAATGATAGAATATCAAATTAATTTTGTACATGGTACTATTATACCCAATCAATCAGTCTATAGTAGTAATTTCAAATAGATAAAGGAGTTTTAAAGGCAAAATAAGAAGTTAATGGCTAAATGGTACATGAGAGAGAGTACAAATGCATATGTAATTCTAGTATTACTTCTACCTAAAAAAGATGGATCGCGGATGATTTATGTTGATTTTCGATATATCGATATCACCGTAATAATTCAAGAACAAATCCTTTTAGAGAAAAGGAGAATAATAAGAATCAAAATCAAGTTCATAATAATTTTTTTTAAGTACCAATTAAACCTATTACAATAGTAAGATAGAAAATATAATTTATTTAAGATACATTTTTGTGATGTTTTAGTTAGGTTTTTTAGTGTATTTAGGAATGTCACATAGGCATATATTTTAATTTATTACTTTTTTCTATTTATTTTAGAACTTTTATTCTTAATTATTTTATATTAAATTTTTTATTCTTATTTGTTTTGGATCAAAACATTTTATCCTAATTATTAAGGATTTTAATTGTAAATCTTAAATTGTGAAAATTATTTTTCTCTTTTGTTTTTCGAAAAAATTTATAAACTTATTAAGAGATCTCTTTCGTGGCATTAAAATTTTTTTCTTATATTTTTGATTCATGATTAGTAAATTATTGGATCAAGATTTTTATTATTAGTTATTGGTTCTTTTAATCATTTGCACATAAGTGTGAAAATACAGTACAAGCTTTGTTATGTTAAAACCTAAATGTTAAGTTAGCAACACTTCTAAATGCCATTTCTTCCTGTTGCATCTATCTTCAAGACAATCTAGTTAAGGTCAAAGTTTTTTAATTTGAATTTTAGTTTTCTTAATACTTAAATTCAATTCAAGTTAATAAGTTTTAAGATTTGTTCATGGGATTCCAAAACTAATTCTTAGAGTTTCAAAATTGATATTTTTAAGGTTTGTATAAATTTATGGTACCAATTTCTTACCTTGTTTACAACTCTAAGTTTCAAGTTATTGAAAAAGTTTTTTTCCTCTCAACCATGGAAGGTAGATGTGGGTACTTCTCATGCAGAACTTCTCATAGTTAAAAATTTATTAGATTTAATTCAATTAATAAAAATATATTAATTTAATTCTAGGAGTTATTAAATTACGTAAGAGTTTGTGTAAAATAATATGGTACTACAAACATTGCCCTACGTATAAGGTAGGGCTAATTTAATTTGATACGAATATAACATAATAAATATGATAAGATAATCCAAATTGTCATCCTATTAACAAATGCAACACATTTCTTTTTAAATTGATGATAAATTTTATGAAGGTCTTCTTTAAAATGGTCCAATGTTAAGGCACATTCATAATTATAACTCAACATATGTTTTTCTTATACTCTTGGCCAAAAAAGTGTCCTTTGGACAAAACTACCTCTAGATCTTTCTTTGTTGGTTTCTTTAACTTAAATGAGAAAGAAATAGAAGAAAAATACGAAAAATAAAAAGACAGAAAAAATATCAACAAATAATATATCCAATATCATTTATATTTTTTTAAGCAATCTCTTAATTTAAACAAATTATTTTGAACAATGGTGGTTGAGTAAGGACAATTGAGTATAATAGTGGTTGGGTCTAAAAAATCTAAAATTTAAATTTTATTGTGAATGATTAATTTAGACTTATTTTTTTAACTAAAAAGACTTAGAAATCAATTTAGGGTGGGTTGTTATTTGAATATATTGTTGTGATTTGGATGCATTATTATAATGAAGAAAAAGAGAAATAATATATCTCTCAATGATTTAGATCAAGGGCTTGTGATAAATTTTATGAAGGATCTCAATGAAGGATCTAAAAAAAATTATTGAGGAGTCTTCACAAAACTCATCAAAATACTATTTTCCTTAAGAAATCAAAATTTATCAATGTCTCTTAGTAAATTTCAACAAAATCTTTTATTAAGTTCTTAAAATTCATAAAGAAAAATCAATATTCATGGTGAAATTCAGCAAGAGCTACTAATTTTTTTCAAAAAAATCTTAATAAATTTAATTAATACCTATCAATAAGGTCCTCGATAAAATTTATTAAGAATTTTAATAAAATTTATTGAGAAAAATAAGTATCCTATAACGAAATTTATTTATCAAGGAATACTGATTTTTTTAGAAGAATTTTGTCAAAACTCCTTAATAAATTTTATTGAAACATTTTCTTAATGTCCTTAATAAAATTCATCAAAAGATATACTGTTCATCATTTTCTTGATAGTAACAATACATTTGAATCACAACAATGCATCCAAATTACAATAACGTAACTAAAACCTTTCCCAAATTTCTTTTTAAGTCTTTTTAATTCATAAATTAAGCTTAAATCAATTTTTCACACCTAAAAATTGTTATTTTCACATTTTGCACACTCAACCACCATTATACCCAATTTTTCATCCTTAACCAATATTATTCAAAGTAATTTATTTAAATTAAGAGAGTATTTTTAAATATAAAACAAATGCGATGGACCGATATAGTTGTTAATATGTTTTTTCCCTCTTTCTCTTTTCTTTCTCCTATTTATGTTATGTTTCTTTCTCATTTAAGTTAAAAGAAACGACAAAGAAAGATCTCATGGATAGTTTTGGCCAAAAGTTTTTTGACCGAATACATAAACAAAAAAGAGTTTAAGTTGGACTATAATTACAAATGAGCCTTAAAATTAGATTATTTTAAAAATAAAATTAACTATTAATTATGATAAATTATTCTTAAAATTATTTTTAATAACGTCGATAGAGAAGCTAAATTCGCTCTAAGCCACTTGAAGGTTCGTTGCAATACATAATATAAATAGAGCCAAAGAGTCTCAATAGTTCTCATTGGAAACAGCAGCAACAACACTTGTAATTAGTGCACCCCCACCTTGGGTTTTATGCTTTATGCTTCCGTCCATTATTATTTGCTTCCAGATATCATTTCCATCGCTTTCGAAATTATGCTCCGTTCATAAATTGTGACCAAAAAAGGTTACCTTGCTACCTGGAAAAGGCATATACATAAATTCTGCTGCACAATTTCCCTTTCAGCATTTTGTTGCCCATTCTTTTGATTAATTTGGTAAGAATAATGTGTGCTTAAGTACTTATTTTGACTATATTATTATTTGATTGCCGTAAGGGTGATGGTTCTTGAAAAATCTTATGTATTTTGAAGTGATCATTTATAAGATGCATGGAAGGATCCATTCCCTACATTCCACACGGTATATAACAAATTGATATACAGCCGAGGCATATCCAATGATTTCCTTTGTTAATTTATGTTAACAACATCCTATTACCTTTACTTTGTAGAAATTTTATGAACAAACAATATCACTCAAACATTGTGCTCAGAGCTAGAAACTAAAATCTTCAATTTCATTAGATATTTCCAGAACTTGCAAAACCCCTTGGTGTTGAAAAGAAAATACTCGGGTTACTTAAATATTATTTAGAGCGAGATACATATAAACTAAAGATACATACATTGTTCATATATATCTATATATATATATATATATATATATAATGATAATAAAAAGCATGTATTAATTAATTAATTATTCATCTATACAAACATCCTCTGTATGTGGGTGTCCAGTAGTCTGATCCAGTGTTCTCATGACAAACTTTAGGAGTACTTGAAATTGGAACTAAACAAAGTCCTCTGCTCCTTAGATCAGCCTTTATATGTCCCTTTTCTTTTCTCTCCAGTCCTCCCCATGGATCCTGAAATCACCATCCACTCACAATTTTATTCATATAATATAATATAATATAATCACTGAAAGTTTTCTTGTTATTCTTTTCCCTTTTTTGTGAGAGGATGCATAGCAATATTACCTTGTGTGAATTAGACTTAATATAAGGATTGCTCAACAGCTGCAGAAACGATAAAAGTGATGCTTGTTAAAAGTCAATTATGAATGAACATACATTCATTTCTATTTTTAGATTTAAGAAAGCAGATTTGAATGATAATATAATATAATATATATATATATATAAAATATATTACCTGCAGTTGTTCATGTAGGAACTTTATATATCCAATCGCTTCGTATAGCACAGAAGCTGTGTCAGTCTGAAATAAACAGCAAAATAATAATAATAAATTAGATAAAAAGGAGTTCATTAAAGACAAAATGGGTTTCTGTTTGGCCTTTGAATTAACCTTTCCAAACGGTGAAACAATTTGCTGAAGAGCCGTGATCCTGTCCGCAAGCTTGACTTTTGGTGCCTGCATATCCTTCTATTAAGTTAATAAAGGAGTTGTAAATTCTTTCTACTCGCGTTAAGATTTAAGAAATTATAATGTTTGATTTATATTTATCTACCTTTACAGATGAAGCTGTAGAACTCTCAGTCTTAGGTTTTTTTACACCTGCCTCTGAATTTTCTTCAGGCCTTTTCTTCTTCCCTTCATTGGAATGTCCACGCTCCTTTCCACCTGTTCTTGTCTGCATATAAGTTAATTTTTTGTTATTTTCCTTCATAAATTTTTTACGTAAAAGAAACAGGAATATTGAACTTAATTAGGCACTGGTCTGCAGCTCATGCAAACGCAAGAAGCGACAGGATTAGCAATAACGTACTAGCGGCGAAGTCCTGATCACAGTTTGCTTCTTACAGTCGGATAAATTCGATGATTTATAATAAGGCTTCGGAACATGGATATCAATCAGTGGCTTGGTCAATTGACTGCTAAGGGTCATGCTGTCTGCAAAATTTCTAGTACTTGAGCATCGAGATTGAGACCGCATTCCATAGTAGAATTTGTTGTCAGCTTCCACCATTGAAGAAGTATTAGTACTGTTGAAGCCAACTTGATAGCCGAGGCCATTACTGTAAAATGGCTTTCGAAAAAAGGATATTGGTGAATCAAAGTCTCCTTGTTCTTTTTCCATCTTCAAATCATGACCATAATACGATACAAGCCCTGAATTTCTACTATTTGTCATACTTGAATTAGAGTCAGAGAAATTACTTTGCTTCATGTGAGAAAAGGTACTGGGCTGTGAATTGTACAGATCCATTGAAGAACTCAACGATATATCACATGTTTGTGGATCAATGAATTGGCGACTGATTTCGGGGTCAGGAGGGGCAATAGACCAATGGCTGACCAAATTTGACAGCTTGTTTAACCTTTCACTTTCATTCGAGCCTTCACTAATTCCATTCAAGTGCTTTTCAAAATTGTTAAAAGATGACGAGTTTGTGAATGCCCAATTAGTGTCCATTTTCTTCAAGTAGTCAAACGGTGCAGGATCAAACATTCCAGATGATATGGTCTTGGACGACAGCGGATCGAGTAAGTTTTCTACTACATGTTGACTACTGTGTAATTCTCCATTGCTTCCATCACTTCGGCGAAAGAAATTGAAACCCCTCATGATCATGATCGTATACAAGAAATATCAGTAAATTTACTTTATTACATAATTAAATCCCAAATTAAACATCGACGGTTCATTTCTTTTTTAGAATACAAGATGAACTACTTAAGTTATTTGCATATGTATGTTCAATGATAGAATTCAACTTTCTAATAATTTCAATCATTTATATATTGATTTTATTATCATTATTAATGTTTTAAACATATATATGCACCCATGTTTTCAACAATTTTACCACGATTTATATCATCAACAAAAATTACTAGAAGGTATATTACACAGGAATCAAGAACTGAAACTCTCTTATTGTTTCCAAAAAAAAAAAAAAAGAATTATTAAAAGGAGAAAGCTAATTACCAGCCCCTCTAATTGCACACCTACCCATTATAATTAGTAACAATAATTATTTTCCATCTTTCTTTTCAGCAAAAGAGATATTCTTCTCTCCAGTCAACATAAATAAAGCAGTTATACATAAACAAGGAGGAAAAAAAGAAGGTGATATCTTGATCATATTTTAAATACTTGGAAAATTAATTTAGAACTTACAATAAAACATCGCTCCAAAGCTGATGATTATCTGGAACATGTTCACCCATCAATTCATTGGAAGAAGCTGCCGGTTCGACGACGCGGTGAGCAGACTCAACTGTAAGACCAGACTGATTGGAAGCATAAGTAAATGAAGTAGAAATGGAAACTTCCTCCTCACAGGAAGAGTTAGAATTGGGGTTTTGTTGGTTATTCCAAGGACTGCTGGAATTAGTCCAAGAAGAAAGCGAGCTAGCATGGTGATGAATTTCCCACCAATTTGATGGTGTAGAAGGAGAAGCAGCAACAGAACTCTCTGTGCTTTCTTTAGCCATGCTATTACTTAACAGCTTGCTCTAAACCTTTTTTTTGTTCCTTTGGCTGGTGGTGGAGTGTGGGAATTTAAGGAGGATTTGTGGTACGATATATGGATGGATGTAGAATTGGAAGTGACGTACGAGCAGCATAGCTTTGTATGCAATTATATGTGGGGGACAATAAAATATGCAAGCCCCGAAAGTGTCCACTTTGGTTCGTGGTTATTATTATATATGAGAGTGGCCCAAGGATTAGTTTGGATTATTTAGGTGGCTAGTCATGAAAATGTTGGTGGACAAATTTTATTAGGGTTTGTATTGATAATGGACACTGTATATCTGTCTCTATCTATAATTCTTTCTCAGTATTACAGTCTTTTCTTAATATAATATAGAAAATATAATCTATAATATATTGTTAGGTTACATGGAAATACACTATCAGTTAATAAAACACAAAAAGAGAGATTAAAGTTTCTAAATAAATGTTTGCTAATCGAATTGTAGATACCAGATTTTGATGTTTATAGTTCTTAATTTGTCAACAATTTCAAAACCGCGATTAGAAATCAACGGTTTAACTTTTTGCATGTGTTCATATCTTTTTGTTTATTCATCTAACAATTAAGAGTGATAATTCATATTCCTATCAAATAAAAATATAACATATCTTAGAGTGTTATAAATTTAATAACGATATTAATTAAGAATTTAAAATGCTAATAAAAAATAATTATCAAAAAGTGATAATTTTAATTTTTTGAATAATTTAATATATTTTTTGAAAATATTTATTCTAATATCTACACAAATATTAAAAAATTTTATTTCAAATAAAACTATACATCTTTTATACTTATAATATGAAACACATTTTACAATAGAACAAATATAATTAAATATAAAAAATTATTTTTATAAAATAATTATGTCATAAATAAATTCACTTGTCAAAAATATTAAATTTAAACTTGATATATTTATTAATTATGTCATATTTATATTATATATTGAATAATATTATTTTTTTGTCAATATCAACCTAAATTTTTTTATTTTTTTAAACTATATTTTTATAAGATTAATGAATTATGTTGCAAATTATCATGGTTACCAACAAAATAGGGACACAAATGTATTATCTTTTAAGAAGTAAACTTATATTAAACAACAGCTAATATTCTTTCACACAATCTCCAACCACGATAAGCGCCATACAAGGGACAAACTATGTATTATATTGACATATACAAGGGGCGGTTGGAATATTTTTAATTTTCATGTCTATGGTTTATGTCCTCCCAACTTCAGTTCTTTATGGAATTTATGAAACAAGGATAAAATTATTATATTGTGTTAAATTTTAAATAACAGTGATGGCAACAGATCCACTAATTAGAAAAGAGAAAAACCAACACAGTAAGTAAATAGGAGGTTAATTTTTTTTTCAATTATTAATTATCAGAATTCTCAGAATAGATTTTATTGCTAATAATTTACATTTATTAATCTTAAATTGTTAGTGGTTCAAATTATTTCAATGAACTTTTCAAAATTGGATCTGACAAAATATATATATATATATATAATTAATCATTAAATTTGTTTTATTTTATTTTCTTAATTTTTAGAATGAAGTCTTTATTTATGAATGTAAAGATTATTAATAGACGAAACTTACAAGAGGTTTTTTTTTCCCTCATAATCTTTTAGAATATATAAACGTGCAATTAAAAAAAATAAAAAATAAAAAAAATGTATAAGTAAGTAAAAAGAAACACGATGAAATAAAAGAAATATATATATATATATATATATATATATAAAATAAAAAAGCATGTGAGGTTAAAAGACTAGGAGTAATCAATCTTAGCTATTTCAAAATTATACTCCAAAAATGTATTATGAATGATATGGTGAGGGAGTATCCATTCATTTGACAATGAATTTATACTGTTTTCAAAGTTATTTGTTATTAATTTTAACCAGCCATGTAATAAATATCACATCATTTAAAAATAAATTTTTGAGATAAAATTTTGGGACATCTAATATCACTCAAGATGGAAGACCCGTAGTATAAATGCAAGCCAATTTGATGAATCGCCAAAAATTGTTTGTTTTTGTGTTGTGGATTTGTGATTGAATTAAAATAGGCATTGGCTTCTATCAAGTTGGTGTTAAAAATAAAAAATAGAAATAAAAATAAAAATAAGAATTATTTATATTGATTAAGAATTACATATGTTATTTGAGGAATCAGTTGCACTGTCTTTAGTTCCGTTATAGGGTTAGGGCAAATTCCATGTTGATGAGTTTTGTTAAAATAAGTCATTTTATAATATTGAAAACATAATCAACCATAGAAATAAGTAATTAAGTGTTCAATAATTAAATTATAAAAATATTATAAATTTTAAGACCATCTGTGTATGACGAAATTTCTTATTAACTAAAGTATTATGGTGTTGTATAATGATCATATATACACACATGTCTCCTAATATTGTAATAATTTTTTTTATTTTTAAAATGTTTAATTTTATTTTATGTGAAAGAAAATCAATAATAAAGATACCAAATAAATGTGTTCAAAAGATCTATAAAGTAGAAATACCAAAATAAAGACTGAATAAAAATAAAAATAGAAAAAAATAATTCACAATCAAATTCTAATTACATCCTAACTCAATAGATCTACCATTTTTCTCTTATAATTTGTTTATTCTTAGAGATATCATTTCTTCTATTATATTTTAGAAGTTGATACTAAATTTCAGTAGATTCTACTCATAAAAATCATCTACTTTGAGATTATACGGTTTGTTGTGTATTGTACAACACAAATACGTAGATAAAACAATTTCAACAACCAAAATATTTGGTAACAAAAAATTGTAATTTGTGATAATTTATATAATTGCATGTTCTCACATTTTTTAAAGATATTTGATTTTCTTTTTTTATTTTACTAATTATATCATATTATAAAATTTTATGTTTATTTTATTGTCAATAGAATATATTATTTGTGAGGAAAATAATTAATCATATTAAGTTACACTAATCACCAAAAAAAGAAAAACTAAAACCAAAAATATTATTTTGATACGATTACTTTCATTGTGAATCGTACCAATATAAATTACCTAATAAGTTCAGGATAATTAAAAAAAAAAGAAAGACTAGAAGCAAATAATTTATCATGATCCTTAATCTTCTTGAATTAATTCCCTGAATTGTGCAATATTCATAGAATGCTTTGGTCAATTGGTGAAATGACCTACAATAAACAGAGAACAAATATCATTTAAGTAATGGTGTGATCTAACAAACATACTAACAATCTTTTACAATTACTTGTACACAATTATTGAGTCAACAATTACAAATATTTTAAAAACAAATAATATATTAGTAAACAATAAATTACATAATTATGCATATAAATCAAAAATGTTACCAAACTTAATAAAAATAAATAAAATATTTTATTACTTTAATTTTTTAACTAACTCCAATTTTATTAAAGTATAAATTTTTTTTTATAATAATAAAAATATATTTTATAGAAATTGTTTGTAACAAAATAACCTTTAAGTTATGACAACAAAATTTGCAACATTTTAAACTTTTGTCGCACTAATATTTTAAGACAAAATAAGTAAAGAAATAAATTTTGTTAAATATTAAAAAGTTTTAGTAATCACGATTGTGCCTCAGATAATTTAATTAAATTTTTTACCATTTATTTTTCTACAATATGGTTTGTGGGCAATATTAACCTTTTATTACTTTATATTTAGTGTTGATGATATTGGATTGGCGCCAAACATCTTTATGTTTAGTGCTGAAAATTGACTACGCTCATACTTGGCTTACTTAGAAGTTTTTAACCATCAGTATAAACTGCACCGCATACCTTGCATAAATGTCAAACTATGCTTTATACCCAAATTCCAAACACACTTGACTTCAATAAATCTTATTATGTCTCCACTAGAATTTATTCACTTTCAAAAATTTCAAGGACTGATGCTAAATTTCAATAGGTTTGAGTATAAACATAATTAATGAACAAATTTTAATACAGCAAAAACTTGAATAACAAAATAAGATTGTAAAAATAAAAATTTACAATTGTATTTTTATTAGATAACAATGAAACAATTGATTTTCAAATCATCATTAAATATTTTAATATATTATTTTAAACTTATTTTTAGGAACAGCTCCATCTACAACTTGCTGCATGTTACGAAAAGTTTTATTGACCAACAAGCTATTATGAAAAGAAGCAAGCAACTAAAATGTTGACATTGACTTTCATCTAAAGTGTCCAACAAACAAACTTCTCGTTCTCATCTCTTCGGTTCTTTTATCTCTTGAAAAACATAATAATATGAGGGGCTTCAATGCGTAAGCGATGATAACCACGATAATCTTCCGATACTTAAATCTTATTCCTTCACTTATAGCCTCGGGATTGTCTTTGAATTGTTAGAAGATGATCTTTCCAAATCCTCATAATTTCTTTCATTGTTTTGGCTTGTTCTCTGCCTTGTAAGGAACTTTTGATGCTTTGCATACTTATCCTGCCCTATTAGGGTATGATCATTGGAATCATAGCTATTTTCCCATTGAACTTTACTTCCACTTCATCTGGTATCCTATCCATCTTCTTTTCTTCTTGATATCTCTATGTTTCTTCTTTGAAATTTGATCTTCCTCCAAATTTCTCACAGATGGTGTTAGTTGTCGACATTGACTCTTCGCCCAAAGTATCAACAAGCAAACTTCTCGTTCTCGGCTTCTCGGTACTTCGTGTGCTGACGATGAAAAATAGAATAACTTAGGAGTGTCATTGTGTAGTTGATAATAATCCTCCAATGCTTACCAACGTTTAATTAAACCAATGGCCATCAATATATAGGAATAGTGTTTAAAAAAACATATATAATTTTGAGTTAAAAAAATGTATATGGAAATAATTTTACAACATAACAACCTCTTCCATCGTATGCCCTTCTATGAACTTGTCTTTCCCTTTTTTTAAACCCTTGGCTAAGCTATTGATGACAGTTAAAATGGTTGTAACTTTCATTTTCGAGAGCAGTTACTCATTTAGTGGATGGTTAGATTAATCCACGTGTCTTCCAAAGTGGTGGATGGTTACATGAAAAAAAAAACTTTGCTCCTCAATCGTAAATAAGTTTTCCAATTCTAGTTGCATCAGTAGGTGAGTTGTCCATGCGATAATTATTGACACAAACAATTTGTATTTGGTCCTTCGTTTTTGGGGGGTTATGGAAAATTCTCGAGATTACAGGGGATTCTCAGTCATCGGTAGATTAAAAGGTTAACATAACATACCTACAATCGTATGAAAACATAAATATAACAGCATTTTAATAAATATATTTGTATAATGTTTTTAATTTATCGACTGATAATTAATAGACAAACACAAATAATATAATTATCAAAAAAAGTGATACGATACAATTTATATAATTCACTCAATAAATATATTATATTTATATATTTATGATAAAAATTATTTAAAAATTCAATCTATTTACAGTATTCTATTAAAACAAATATAATACATTTCAACATATTATTTATGTTGATTATAAAATTATTTATTTAAAATTTATGTTTTAAATGAATATACATATTTTATGATTAAAAATTTTACAATTCAACAGCTAAAATGATTAAGACTTTATTTTAGGATGTGCTACTATTACTTTTGTTTTAAAAGTAAAATTAAAAGTATTTGGTAATAATAATTTTTAATATTTTTATTTTACAATAATTAAACTTAAAAGTTAGTGTACTTTAATACCAAATTAATCCTCCACTGTACCTCAAAATAGAGAACCCCAATTACAACCAGCAAATATTGCGTCTTTGCAGCTTATAATCATTGGTCAATCGATCTATTCCATGAGTGAGAAATTTCCCCATTAAGACGACATTCAAGCCATGTAATTTCTATTTAGAAAAAGAAGCACCACACAAAAGGAGGTTTGCTTTTGTCCATGAGTCTTGTAATGTGCGTGCCTGCCTGCCTGCCTGCCTGCCCTATCTGTATTCATATAAATTTTTGCATTAGCAACATGACCAACCAAACCCAAAAACAGACTTAGGCAATCAACAATTGTTACTTTATAATATTTGGGATGACAATTGGTCTAGCTAGACCTCTTATATTTGATTTTAAAAAATGTTCCACTTTAATTAGTTAAAAGGCAAAATACATCTTAACATTCAGCCAAACGTGGAGTGTTTTGCTTCATCCAATAAAATTATGCGACGTACTCAAATCATTAGAAAATTTAAGACCTCAACTTGGAAACGTTTTTAAAATAAAACTTAAAATGGAAAAACACCCGAATGAAGTTAGGTGAAATAGAGAGAGACATCAATGAGGTATGAAAGATAAGAACTCCATTCCATTACGTTAGTGCTAGTGGCAGCCATTAACCCATACGAAGCAATATGGCATTGCTTTTAATTTTTCGTCGAGAATGCTCTGTTATCAACCATAGTTTCTCGACAAGTGTCAAAAGAAACGCACGAATCTCCCCTTTTTTTGTTTTTTTCTTTTGTTGGGTAAAATTATTTATATGGATGAGAAGGATCGTGCAAAATGCACGCGGCTTTTTGATAAATATATTTTATTTATAATCAAAGAAAAGAAATGAGAAAAGGTTAATAATTATTAATTACTGTGGGAGAGAATGAGTGGTGTTGATTCGTTTACGCATGCTTTTTAATTAACGATAAATAATTAATGTTGACCTATATTTAATTTGGTTAAGGAGTAATTACGCACGGCTTTCTCAACTCATTTTAATTAATTAATTGTGTGGGTGTGGGTGTGGGTGTGGGATTTCTACACTTTTTCTTCCAAGTTCAACTCCACTAGAAAATTGTGGCCCCTTTGATGTCAACCCTCCAAATATATTGTCAACTATTTCCTTCTTAAATATTTTGCTTAATTTTAAATATATATATATATATAACTAATAAAATATTTTATAAACCATCCTATTATTTAAGATATATTTAAATTAAGGTGTTAGTTTCATTAAATCATAAATATAAACAAGAGAATAAATAATAATAAAAATATAACAATTAAAAATAATATCAATTTATTAAAAAATAATAATATTGATTAATTATAATGATTTAAAGGACAAGGCTATGTTGAATTTATTGCTCTAAAATTGAAATTGTTGTTTTACATATTTACTAGATGTAGTTACAAGAAGGACGATATGAAAATAATAATAATAATAATACTTACTTGTTTTAAGCAATATCATTAATTAAAACATGTTATCTTTCTTTCTTTTTTTTTTTAAATTAAGTATACGCCACTTGAAATAGCATGCCGAGTCACAAATCAAATAATTTAAATGCAAATACTGAGTTCAAACACATTGCTTAAGAGATACATGCAGTAGCTAGGAGAGGAGGGGCAGCATACCCCAACTCCTTAGAGAAATGGACAAGTCATTTAGTAATACTACATTGAAAAGGACACGCACCCTGCCCTCAGCCCTCCATAACTTACGGCTGTGGTTAAAAGAAAGAAAGAACGGAAAAAAAAAAAAAAAAAAAATTTAGAAATCGACATGCATCAATGAAAATGAATGGATGTCATCAAAGACACATCGTTCAATAGAAATATGGATATAAAAATTAATAATATGGAACTTGCTGACTTACCATATCATCCTCCATTTTTGTAATAACTTTATCTCGGTAAGCATGAAATAAGTTTTCTCAAAAATACAAATTTTAGTTATTATTACAATTATTAAACAATATTAAAACTTCTCAATGTGTGAGAAATGTTAATTTTCATACTTAATTTGCGATATTATAAATTTTTAGTGATAGTAATTTATGCAACAAATACTATCACACAAACACTTTAAAATTAAAATAAATTAATTTTTAAATTATTGAAATATCCTTAAAGGATTTTAAAACTACAACTTTTATATGAAGGACCAGACATCTGGTCTTAAGTCCTACGGCAGGGCCAAGTACCGGTCTTGGGTTCCTAATCTTGATGTCAAATCATCTTAGGTCTAAGTGAGTCATGTGCCTCAAGATTCCGATGTTGGGCTTCTAATCCCAACACCGTAAGGTTTAAAGTTCACAAGTCTTGACACTTCCAAGTGTTCAATTTGCCACCTATTCTAAAATTTTAAACTTTTAGGTAAAGGATTCAAATAATTAATTTTATTTTTTAAAATTTTGATGCCTAGGAAATTTTAAATATTACGCTGCTGTTAGGTTAAATTGACTCTGATATCATATTAAATTAAAAATTAAATTTAAATGTAAGGATTTAAATAATTATATTTAATAAAAAAACAAAACTTAATTTCTAGTATTAAGACCCAAATCTAGTGCTTAAACTCCAAGATCATAAATTCTAATAATCACACAAAATCTTATTTTTTAGGATGATTTTCTTGTCAACAAATGATACTTGCATTTTTTTTAATATTTATAAAAAATTACATTACTTATTCAAATAATATCATGTTAACTTACTTATTCAAATATATTATATATAAAATAATACAATTTAATATGTATTATACTAAATATAATATAATTTTTTATTTAATTCATTATAATTTAATTTTGTCTAATCTAATCAATTTAAAATAATACAGTCCAATACATATTACTAAATGCACCTAAGGTGACAAACAATATATTTGCTACTAATCCACAATAGCTTTTGTCATATATTTGTTTGTATTTTTTTCATTATGTAATATTATTTTAAGAATAAATAATTATATGAAATAAAATTATTTAAAATTGGTGAAATTAGTCAACTTAGTAAAATTTTTTTAAGATTAATTATTTACATAAATAACCTCTAAAATAAAATCATTTAAAAAATTTTTTTTAGGACTTTCATTTTTTTATATTTTAATTAAAATATTTAATGATAATAAAAATCTAAGTGTGATGTGGCTTGGCATTTGCAAGTTCCATCAAACCCGCAATATACGCGAACCTTCATTATCCCAGTTGGAACGAGCCCAGGTGGCGTCCTTATTGTTCATATAAAGCGTTGGGCTTAGTTTAAGTGGCGTAGTCCATGTGGCTATATTATTTTCATTTATAACAAGTTGCTTACCATAATTTTTTGTATTTATATTTTAATATAATTTTTAAAATATTTATGATATTACCTACTTAAATATGAATTAATTTTATTTTAAATATTTTTTAAATATAAAAAAATTAATAATAAATAAGTTAATATAATATAATTATTAATTTTATTATTAATAGATTCACGTGTAAAAAATTTTAAACTTAAATCTAATATAACTATTTACATAGTTTAAATAGTAAGTTAACATAATATTATTATCAATATCACATTTATGTTATTCCTTAAATAATTATGTTATTATTTATCAATTTAAATCAATAAATTTTATATTATATTTTTGTTTCGGTTGATAAGTAGTATCACAAATTGACATTCTCGTATTGATATTTGGAGTCCATAATAAGACCCATTGTATGTAAAATTTCATTATCCCGTCTAGTATATCAAACCATAAATTCTTTGCATCACTTTATATTATTAAGCAGTAAAAATTATGCATTGCATTCATGCATTATTTTTGTAATTAGTTGCTAAATTAAAGGTAAAATGGTAGATATGTACACAATTACCATAGGTTTTTGACACAAAAATAGTTTTACAATTATGCCAAACATATTAAATTATTATTCTAGTGCTCTTTCGAATTTATTAAAAAAAATTAAATCTATTATTCCACAAACCCCCTAAATCCTGTCTCAACCAAAGCACAAACATTAAATTAAGGAAATTTTTCCTTCAAAATTAGCGGGAAAGGAAAACTATTCTTGACCTCTTGTTTCTATAATAACAGATCAAATCAATTAAATTATTCTTTCAAGGATAATAAATTTTTGGGTATGATTTGAAAAATAATATATATATATATATATCATGTCAGTTCAAAGAATAAGGGTAATTAATTTTATATTTTTTATTTAAAAACTAATTAGATATACTATTATATTTCTAACAAAATTTAGACTTTATTTGACATTGCATTCTTACCAGTTGGAAGATGAAATTAATGTGGAATGAAAAATCTTTAGGTATCAAATACTACTAAAAAAGTAAATAATCTGCATTAAAATACGATGTTTACCAAATATCATAAAACTGACAATTGCAAATGAAGCTTAATCAAAGATAAAATTGCAACTACTAGCCCTTGGATTGGTGTTATTTTCCCCTACATTTTGTGTAAAAGCAGCCCATTTACTACTAATACATTCTATTAATATAAAAAACACCCTTATCTATTTAAAGTCATAAAAATTATTAAATAAATATATTATTAAGTTCGGTTGTTCAATAAATTAATAATAATAAAAAAAATTCTCTCAGACATTATATAGTATTACATAGAAGTGTGACAAAGATAAATCAATGACAATGAATTTGAATGAAATGACATAGGCTATGATGGAAACCTCTGCTTTAGAAGTTGGCATTAGTAGTAAATTTATGACACACACACACTTTTCCAGTGTTATGATTATCTCAAAAAAAAAAATAGGAAAATATGATTTGTTTTTATTATTGTTTTTGAAAGATTGAAATTGTCATCTGTCCTTTCACTGCTCTAATTATATTTGATAAGGAAAACTATTTTAACCATGGTTGCAAGTTTGATATTGTCAACACTATTTTTCATTAATTTGCACAAAGTTAAAAGGAGTCTGAAAGACAGAAGTGTAATGTGTTAGTAAGTGAGTGCTTAAAAAGAATTGTATATGAAAAGATGGGCTGGGCTTTTGTGGCCCAAACAAAGAGCCCATTTACAAAAGACGTTGGTCGCTAACCCGCAATGGAAAAACGAATTCGACTTCCCAACCCAACCCTTCAGGGATAATAAACTAACATTGTAAATCCTCCGGTGCTAATCCTCTACGAAAACAAAATAAATAAATAAAAAATATTGAAAAAATTTCCCAATTAATCATATTTGTGGGAGGTAGATGAACAATATTTTGTTTCTCCCACTCAAACATTTGATATTTGAGAGCTGGGTTTGTCTCTTTTTCTATCAATGGAATCAGTATTATCAGCGAATGATAAGCAGAGCATGATCTCTTCTTTTCTCGAGATCGCCGTTGGCCAAACAGCTGAGACTGCTGTTCAGTTTTTGCAGGTTTTTCTCCCGTTCCCTTTTTCTCTTCGACCTCTATGCGCGTATTGTTCCTGATGAAAGTTTCAATTTTTTCCTATTTGTTGAGGCTTAAGTTGGCAACGTTTTTAGTAGGGTGGTTGTAAAATATTGTTGTTTTATTAAATTGGGTTTTAGCTTGTTTTGTTGGTTCAAATTCTATCTGCATTATATATTATTGCAACTGATTATGTAGCTGATCGAAGGTGGCTTGTGGTTTAGCAATTTTTATTTATGAAAACTGGGAATTCGGCTTATGACATTGATGATTTGGGTTTTCTGGTTGTTTGCTAGTTTTTTTAGTGTTGGATTAGCAGAGGTCTGCATTCGGCAGTGAAGACATGACTCTGTCAGCTCACTCAAGCTTTGTATTTGTTCCTTAACTAAGATCGAAATTGCTGTTTTTTATAATAAGTATTTCGAAGATCAGAATGTTCTATACTTAAGGGCGTCAAACTGTCTGTATTATGACTTCATTGATAGAAAATTTAATTTGATCTTTTTGGAAATATGGTTTTGATAGTGTTGGTTTTCAGTTATTTTCAATTATATTAATATAATGTATTGGGTGAGCTTTCTGTTGTTGTGTTTCTGAACTCAATGGTTGTATTATGGAGAACAGGCCACAAGTTGGAAGCTTGATGAAGCTATTCAGCTGTTCTATGTGGGCAATGAAGGTGGGGGAATTGCCTCGGCTTCACACTCTTCACCTGAAGAAAATCCAGATTCAAGGGCCAACCAGAATTTAGGGTATGTTAGAATGTCTATTATACTCACCTTAGTTTTCGGTGTTTGAATTTATTGGTTCAAATTTTGACATTAGCTTCCCATATTGTCCCAGAACTGCTGGACAGGATGTTGGAGATGAAGTTCGTCCTCCTCTGCCTGTTGTAAGGGATACTCTTTATGATGATCCAATGTTTTTCGGGTATGCTTTCTTTCTCTGCTTGTTTTATTTTTCTCTTTAGTGAAGGGGATTGATATGGTTTTATGGCATCCTTCTGTCACTTTCATTGAGGCCTAACAAAAATTTTGCCGAGGCATTATAAAAAATGTGATGTTGCTCTCTAATCTTATTTGTTTACTCATTTTATGGGGCCCATTTCCTATTTATTTTTTGTGTTGGATTTTATTGCCTTTTATAATGTGGTGATTTCTTTATCTTCATTTAGGGGGTCTAGAGCAGGATATCCGCGACATGAACCAAGCTCATTGATAGCATTCCGGAATTTTGATGAGGAAATGAAACGCCCTGGGGTTTGGGAATCATACCAAGGTGCTGCATCTACAGCAGAAACTTCACGAGATAATCTTGCTTCTTTATACCGCCCTCCATTTCATCTGATGTTCAATGGCTCATTTGAAAAGGTATCTAGGAACCTCTCATTAAGTTTCCTACCATGTTATTTATGCACTGTAAAACTATTCTCATTTTTTTTTTAAAATAAGAAACTATAAGTAACTTTATTGAATTTTGTTCTAAAGATTACAACTGTGTAGTGGACCAGGCGTATATTTGTTATGCCAGTTGAGTGACCATAATCCATCATATTGATTAAAACTGCTTGCTGTTTTTGGCCGACTATTAATTTCCAGTTTGGTAACAATATATAGGATTTTAATGATGTGTGGCAAGACATGCTTTAAGTAATGGGCTGTTACCAGTACTTGGGTTTTTCTTTCTTTTTTTCTTATTTTTTTTTCATAAATAAAATTCCATTTCTATAATCTGGGTAATGTCAAAGATTCTGAAAATCTTTCTCAAAATGGCCTATAATGATTTTTCATTTCTATATTTTAAGAGAAAAATGAAGAGGAGTTATAATTTTTTCCCTTTCTTGTTTATTATGCTACGTGGTGATTGACATGCAATGCATAGTCTCCCCTTCATCCCACTCTTCTCCCATGCAGTTTGTGTTGACCCTTTTGTTGCATCCATTTTGGCATGCTTGTTATTCATTATGTTGCCAGATGAAATCAACTGATCAGTGCAGATGGGTTACTACTTTTTTAAGGAACAGCCTAGGAAAAACTCACTTTTTTGGCCCCTTTTTTCTCCCAGCACTAAAAGCACTCGTGATACACATACTAACTTATTTGGAATTTTAGGAATTTTGAACTGCTAAATTCTGTGAACAGAAAAAATTGTGATTCATTTCTAGCTATTTCAATTAACCTTGGTCTGCTTGAGGAATTCTGGTGGGATTATCCCAACTGTGGCAAATAGTGCCTAATCGGTTTCTTATTGAGTTTTGTAGGTCACCAATGGCTTGAAATCTGATTATATCTTATCCATGCTGGAAAATTTTCCAGAACTTTACTTCCTGGGTGTAACATCAAAAAATTTGAGGGGCTTTTTTTTTTAAATTTTAAATTTTTTATTTTTCCAGAAAGTGGAAAATAAGGAAGTTAACCCTCTGATATACATCAAAAACAGGATGATCATTCTTAATTTGTCTGATTGCTTGATGCTGTTATGTGACATATGTCTAGCTGTTTTATTTAACCAGACTTTAATTTACGCCTTATATTTGTTAATCCAGTCAAAAGATGCTGCTTCTGTTGTCTGATTGCTTGATGCTGTTATGTGACATATGTCTAGCTGTTTTATTTAACTAGACTTTAATTTACGCCTTATATTTGTTAATCCAGGCAAAAGATGCTGCTTCTGTTCAGGACAAATGGCTTCTTGTGAACTTGCAATCCACAAAAGAGTTTAGTTCTCATATGGTACTGCTCGCTCTCTCTTGGCTTCCTTGAATCAATCTTTTTTTTTTTTCCTTTTTATTATACACTAAAAGTACAAATTTGTGTTATATATATTGTTATCTGAAGCTTAACAGGGATACATGGGCAAATGAAGCTGTTTCACAAACTATAAGCACAAATTTTATCTTCTGGCAGGTTAGTATATGATTTTTTGTCTTTTATTTCCTTATCTATTCTTCTGTCCTTTTATGAATTGGGTTCACTCGAGAGTACTACAAATTTCTTGTAATGTTATATGTGGCAGGCACTTTGCTCTTTGATGTTACTTGATGAGTAGTTTTATATTAATTCTCTAGTCTTAATTTTCCTATGATATGATCTGCCATGGCTGTTTTCTTTCAATTATATTGCATAACATTGTCTGTATTATGTTGTTTGGATCTCTCCCCTGCTCCCCTAGCTGTCTTCCAAACAAGTATGAAAATTGTTAATGCTGTAAGAATTTATTTGTTGTGATCTTAATGTGATTTTATAATTTCTTTTTAGAGTTTGGTGCAATCAGTTCTTGATCAGTGTTTTTAAGGGCTTCACCATCATTAATAATCTGATTGACTGTTAGTTTGATTAGTGCATAAATTTTTTGTTGTAAAACCAATATGTCAGATTATCTGAAGGCAAACTCCAAGTATGGTTAGTATCTGGTGTGATAATTACTAAAGATTGCTTTGAACCAACCATTGATGGAAGTAAGTATTCAAGTCTCGTTTTTTGGCTGTATGGCTAATAGGTTCATGTCCTCTGTATTAACTTATTGGAATCTATTGCATCATTGGACAAGAAATCTCCTTTGGAAGCAAAATGTGACAACTATGGCCCACTTAACAGCAAAAAAGTATTTGTTGTGTAATGACCGTAGAGTCATCGTTCAGTTGTTAATCCTTAAATTTTTAGTGTTTGGGTATTTGGTAAACATTATTGTTATTTGTTTTTTTCCCAATGAACTATAGCTGAATTATTGATCCTTAGTTGATTAGTTGGACCTCTGTCAGTAAAAGATTTTGGAATTCTACTTTATAGCCAAAATTTCAATTTTTTGGACAGACGTTTCAAATTTTGTACTAGGGATTTAAACTTTTGTGTTAGTGTTTTAAGTTAAGATTTCCACTTTATTGTTTATGGTTGTAACATTACATTGATGTATGTTAGCCAATCCCCTTGTTTCTAGTTTAGAAATAGTCTTTAACTGTTACTGGAGTTCATTGTTGAGGTCAAAGTTATTTTTCTACTGTCAGAGAAGAATGTACATTTGTGATTCTTCTATTTGTTCCATTCTTGTTCTCTTGATTTTTAAGTTTGTTTAATTTTTATTATTTTTCCTTTTTTTGTCAAAAAGATTTACTTCTGTTGATGCTTGAAGTTAACACTAATATACCTAATTTAAATGTCATGCAATTGAAGCAATGAACTTTAAAAGCACACCTGTTACAGTTCACATCCCCATGTGTGGCCAAGTGACACACTACATGGTTCTTCATTTCATCCGTTTACTATGATACATAAATTTGTGTTTGCTGAAATCCTAACTGTAAATTTCTTCAATTCAACATCTAAATGTCCAGAAACCTAGGCCTCATTGTTTGTCAATGTTATAACTAGTTAACGAAAATCTATCTCCAAAAAATGATTTCCTAATATACCTGCTCATTCTGGTTTTAATACTGTTGCTTGGATGTGAATTTCACATTAATATATTCTCCTTCATGCAACTTATTTTGGTTTTTGGTTTTAGGTGTATGATGATACAAGTGAGGGCAGGAAAGTTTGCACCTATTATAAATTGGATTCTATTCCTGTAGTGCTTGTCATTGACCCAATCACAGGGCAAAAAATGCGGTCATGGTGTGGCATGGTTCAACCAGAGAGTCTGCTAGAGGTACGCACCAGCCATGTTTATTACTGTAACTTTATAGGAAATTAAAATTGGTTTAGTAACATTGGTTCACAGGGTTGACATTGATTGTGTTACTTTTGATCTCAATGATGACTTTTAATGTATTGCCCTGCTAATACTAGAATACATGTCTACTATTTAGGATCTAGTACCATTTATGGACGGTGGCCCAAGGGTTCAGCATGCAACTTTGTCCCACAAACGTCCCAGAGGTGGAAATTTTACGACTCCTCAACAAAAAATTAAAGGTAAATTATGATCAACTATTTCTTTTACAATCTTACTATTACATGACACCACATAATATCAACTGGTGAAAGGCTATTTTGTTCCAGCATTATAATTTCACTGTCAAATTAGGAGTTTTCAGTTATTGTTGTAATTTAATATGCAAGGTATGTAGTTTTGGCATACTATTGTTCAAGCAGAAATATTAAATTAACATCTAGTGTTTCTATGTGAGACATTATGCTGGAAATGGTGAAGTATATTGTAGAGTCTGATGGCTTGACTTTTAACAGTCTGGTCTTTGTTTTCAGGAGAAAAATAGGGTCTATATAATTTTAATCTCTCAGTTCTAGATAATTTTCAATCTCTGGGTGGATTTATATAGTTTACAAATGTTATCTTCTATTATATTTAACAACATAAATTTGAGTGTACTTGCCCTAGTGTCCCCAGATAAAACCACAGATCTTGAGAATGAGGAATTGCAGAAAGCACTGGAAAACATGAAGGACTCAATTGGAGTGACTCCAAGGGAGACAAATGTAACCAGTACTGACAAGGAGGAAACATGCACCCCCCATAAGCCTGAATATCCACCACTTCTTGAAGAACCCAAGGGTGATAGGAACCTCCTTTGCAGGGTTGGAGTCCGTCTCCCTGATGGTCGCAGGATTCAGCGAAATTTCTTGCGCACAGATCCTATACAGGTTGGAATATTTTGAAAGTTCAAATATTTGCTTTTGTGGAATTTTCTTTTCACTTGGATATGCGTCTCCTTGACGTCTAATGCTCAATAATATTAGGAATATTGCATATTAAGTATGTGATTGAGGATCTTATTCCTTGAGGTTTTGTTCAAATGGGTAGATAAGAGTTCTAGTCCCATGTTTTGTTCAGGTTGTGAACTGACCTTGGAATACCTGTATATGGATAGGATTTTGTCCCCAATTCGTGGGAGATATCATAGTTTTGTCCAGTTCGATACTACACCAAACAAAAGACTATTGTATACAATCTAAGTTCAATACAAGCCAGTTCACTCCCAACATTATTCCGACCTTGTTTACACACCAAACATACTTGTGAGTTTGAGGACAAGTCATAACAACTCGTTTGCCAATTTTCGTAGTTTTATTGATACTTAGACCCCATTTGGCACACTAATTGTGAATTGTCTTCCATTATTTTTCTGTTGTTAACTTTTTATTGTGGATGGATACATTGTTCGATCCATTGAGGAAAACATGTTGTATTAAATGATATTGAAGTGTATATCAATCACAAAAGTTTGACAAGATCTTTAGACTTGTTTTAATCACACTTCATAAATTGTTTTTGCAACTAATTTTTAAAAATTAACATAGTGATCCTCAATTGCATGTATGAAATTGTGGACTTTAATTATTTGTCCTTTCACATGGCAAAATGTTTGTTATAGGGATAAATTCCAGACTTGAGTTTCCCCATACTGCTTTTCTTGGCACATTTTGTTTTGGCTTGGAAATTGACCAAGTTGCACTTGGCCCCCTTTCTTTATGCATCTATAAATGCTTTCACTCCTAGGTATCTATTGGAACTAGTCTTGAGTTGGTGGTGGAACTTGGACAAGAGCTATCGGTGGACACAGCAATGAGTGGTGGACATGGATCTTGATCAAGCCTTTACTAGGATTTCCATTTCTCTGCCAAGATTTCAATTTCTTTTTCATAACCACAGGCCCATTTTCTAGTAACATATTGTCTGTGAGTGGCTGTCTATGCATATTAGACAGCCAATAGTTGGCAATTAGTATCCAAGTCAAAGGCTGTTTGAGTTTGTAAGGTTGAAATACCAACCACCACCACACCCCCACCCCCTCCCACCCCCCTTTTCTTTCTTTAATTTGATTTCCTTGTTCTGCAGTTGCTATGGTCTTTCTGTTACTCTCAACTTGAGGGCGCTGAGACAAAGCCATTTCGCTTGACACATGCAATCCCAGGGGCCTCCAAATCCCTGGATTATGATAGTAAATTGACGTTTGGGGAATCTGGGCTTGCCAACTCTATGATCTCAGTCACTTGGGAATGAACAATAGTCATGTTGGACGCCATTTAACTAAGTTTCTTCAGTTGCTGGAATCATGGGCTAAGATTTTTTGATATCTGTTTCTTGTATGCTCCTTTTGGTTTCTTTTGTTGCTCAGCCAGGAGTTTGGATATTCGTTCAAATTTGCTTTATTTATCATGTATATACTGTGTAATGTTTGGGACAAGAATCGCAACTTTATCATCTATTTAGTGTTAACTTACTTTTGCTTTTGTGGTTCTTTGCCACTGCTTCATGTTCTTCACCTTTCTATTATTTATATATTACACGTAGTTCAACAACTCTTTTGTTCACTTGGATTAGATTTCGGTGATTTTGCTGTGTTTTAAAAACAAAGCCTTTTTAAAGCTAACAAAGTGTTTTCCAGCACCGATTTTAAGTGAATTTTTTTATTAATATTTATTGTCTAATGCTTTCATTCAATAATAGTTTTGACTTAGAAACTAAAGATTTAATGGCAAACAAAGTATTAATTTAGTACAAAATTATTTACAAATTACAAGTAGGCTGCTTTGATACTCATCGAAGAAGTGCTGCACTGGTAAATTGTACATCAATTTTTTTTTATAAGAAATAAATAAAATTATTTTTTTAAAATCTTTATGTTTAATCAGAAGTGGGGCAAAATTAACAAGCTCAATTAGTATCAATGGCTAAAACTTTTGTTGAAGTAGCTTGATATAAATATAAAAGAGAATTTTCGGAAAGGAAAAATTTTATTGATTTTAAACTAAAACGAAAGAAATATGATAAATTAATAAAACTCAAAATTTCAAAAGTTCAAAAAAAATCAACCCCAATTCTTAAGTAGAGAAATATTTAAAAAGGAAAGGCCAGTGTAATATAAAGTTATATTTGTTTTTAGGAAAGGAAAGGAAAGAGAAAAGGAAAAAAATAATGAATATATTCTTTTGTTTGTTTTATGGATGGAATAATGGAAGCAACGAATTTTATTATATTTTATTTAGATAAAAATATTATTTTATATTAAAATATAAAATAATTTATATATTTAATAATTAAAAAATAAATTAATTTTTCACTTCAATTTTAATTGAATTTAAATTTTTAATAATTAATTTACTAATAAATATTTTAATTTTAA
>CP135534.1:6061406-6086658 GCA_032402905.1 Khaya senegalensis | reverse complement strand
AAAATAAAAAAATAAATATTTTAATTTTTTAAAATAAAATAAATTTGTAATAAAAATAAATATTTATATAGTTAAATTTATATAAGGATAAAATTAAAATTTAATATTTTAATAAGGATAAAATTATAAAATATTTTATTTTTTACTTTTGTTATATGAATTCCTTATTAATTATAAAAGAATTTAAATTTCTTCGTCTTGAGAAAAAATGATTAACTTTTTCTTTCCTTTCATTTTTTATAAAAATAAATAAAATAATTCAAATTGCTCTCTTTTTTTTCTTTCCTTTTTCCTTTCTTTTCTTAAAAACAAACTCACCCCAATGTTTACTAAAAATGAAAAATAACCAAAAATTCCTAAAATGAAAGGGTTAGACACATATTTCCACAGCATGGAGACATAAAAGCATTGTGAGTTGGTGATATGTTTGGTCGTAAAGCCAAATGGTAAGCGAACTGTTCCAGTGTTTTCAATAATTTCACATGGACCTATATATCTACAACTCAGCATCCTTCGCTTCCCAGATCGAAGTACACCTTTCTACGAAGAAACTCATAAGAAAATTTAATCACCCACTACAAATTCAAGTTCTCTGTTTTGTTTATCTGAATAACAATTTTATCCATCTTGAGCTGACATTATTCTGTCTTGGATAATCATAATCTCTTATTAGTATCTTGCATAATTTCTGGATCCAACAATTTCCTTTCACTAACATCATCCCAACAAACGGGAGTTCTACGTTTTCTTCCAGATAAAGCTTTATATGATGATGCATTGAATACTAGACTAATAGCTATAATTGTAGGAAAATTCAATCAAAGATAAATATGCATTCCAATTATGCTTAATCTGCATCACACAAAATCAAAGCATGTCTCCTAATATCTGATTAGTTCTTTTTGACTATCCATGTCTTTTAGGGTGAAAAAGTTGTACAAAAATTAAATCTAGTACACATGGCATTCTGCTATTCTTTTATTAGTACAAAATTATTACATATTTATAACAAAGTCTTAAGCCCTTTTTTGTTCTGTTTATCATAGATATAATATTACATTTATTAAGACGGAGTATTATAGGGGGCAGGGTATTAAGAGAGAAATAATATAGAGTTTGTGTCACATTGTTTGGTTTGTTGATACGTTTAGGTTGAGCACAAGAGACTTGCAAGACTTACTCAGTCACTTTCTACCCCAGAATAGGAGTGGAAGTACATCATTATGGATTTTGTAATTGGGCTTCCACGTAGTCGTACTGATAATATTTTGGTAGCTGTATATAGGTTTACAAACTCTACCCATTTCCTGTCTTACATAAGCACATACGTTTTAGATAGATTGATCAGTCTGTATGTAAATGAGATAATACAATCACAGGGATCGTGTATCTATTATTTCAAGCATAAACACTCGATTAAGAAGCAGAAGAATAAGAACAAGAAGAAGAAGGAGAGACGAAAAAAGAACAATACAGAGAAGAGAATGAAATAAGAAGAAGGAGCAATAGAGAGAAGAGAAAGAAGAAGAAGAAGAGACTAAGAAAGAGCAATACAGAGAAGAGAACGAAAGAAGAAGAAGAAGAAGAAGAAGAAGAAGAAGAAGAAGAGTAGCGAGAGAGGAAAATGGAAAGAAAAATGGTGAAGGAGTAAACGAAATAGGAAATAAAATTGGTTATTAGAATTATGATCAGTGATATAGTAGAAAATAAGTTTTAAGAAATAAGTACGTTTATATTTCACAAGATATTGTATTTATCAGGATTTCATCAATTTTAATCACACACACACACACGAACATAAATTTTGACCCTGATGCCTTAGGAGTACCCGTAATAGAATAGCCGTAGGAGCTTGACCAGAATTAGGACTCAGCTCTAGTTTTATGAGTGGATACTTTTTTAAAATATTACATATTCTCGGTAAGTTGAAATTTTAGCAGCACTTTGATATGATTATCGACGATATCATATCTATTTACATGCAACCATTAATATTTTTAGTTATTTATTGCATTATGTTTTACAATCAACTTAAACTATAACAAATTATTTACCGATTTGAAAGGTAAGTGTTTATACAAATAAATTAAGTTAAAATAAAATTTTATTATTATTTTTTTATATATTTATGTGACGTTACTGTTAATTAGAAATGACTTAAAATATATATATATATTTTAACATTTTTTGATGATTCAAAATTATACAAAAATAATCAAGAGATTCAGTATACCAAGTTTATTACAAATAATAGGTAATTAACTTTCCTTTATTTAAGTTTTTTAAGTTAATTCTCTAAGTTTTTTTTAAAAATTATTATTTTAATGCAAATTAGATCAAGATAAAGTTAAAGGATCGGACCAAAAAATTATATTAAAAGAACCGAAATTAAAGCGGCAGAAATCTGGAAAGTAACAAATCAATTCTTTTGAAAACAATTCAAGCTGAAAGAACCCACAGGATTGCGGTGTTTGAAACTTTAACAAATAAATAAAGTTGATCCCAATCCATGAATAATTGAACAACGCACACAAGAATAACAGATCAAAGTTGCTTTTATAATCCTGAAGTGTGTAGAGAATTAAAGTGGGGAAAAGCAAATGCAGAGATCTGCAGCCAACGTTGATTTGATTTTCCTAAATGTGAACGTGCGAATAACCGCAAGACAGATCAAAGCAACAATAGTAATTTTTCAAAAAGAGACAAAAAAGCTAGCCACCTAATTCAAAAGCTAACAAACGCTAGTGCGTCCTGACTTGGCATGAACAGAATCACTCTTTATTGCTGTAATTTGTGCCACGATTACATTTATATATATGGCCCTTTCGCAGTTTCTTTCCCGCATTATCATCAGCTCTTTCTCTATCCTTTGCTTTCTTTCTGAGAAGATATGGAGCGCCCAGTTCGTTTGTTTTCAACTGTTCTACTTACCCTTCTGCTGCTTTTTGCAAGCGGTATAACTATATTATTCTTTCTCTTTTCATTTTCTTAATTCCGTTCTATTTATAATATGTTACATGCACTCAACTCCTTTTAAACTACAATTTTAGTTTTGCATTAATTAAGACTGTAGCAATTAATGAACTAAAACACTGTGGGTATGTTGATGCATGCTTGATGTGGACAGAAATGAGGCCGATGGTGGTGGAGGGAAGGACATGCGAGTCTGCGAGTCATCGGTTTAAGGGCATATGTGTGAGGAAGAGCAACTGTGCTGCCGTTTGCCAGACTGAAGGTTTCACTGGGGGACATTGCCGAGGCTTCCGTCGCCGATGCTTTTGTACTAAAAAATGTAAATAAGTTCAGTCATAGAACAGAAAGTCGATGATCAACTTTTGAATTTGCATATGTGTGCACTCGAGAATAAGGAGGGTCCCTAGCCAAGAGCTATTTATGTACATGGGATTCTTGATTTCGTGTGTTGTGTTGTGTTGCTGTATTTCATCTTTTTCTTCTTTGCCTGCTGTTTTACAATCACATTTCTATCGTCCCCCTAAGTCTTATATATTCTATTCCTCCTCATGCAGTATTTGATGTCATTATCGTTTGGTGCTTTAGCGAACAAGGAAAATTAATTTCTATTTGAAGAATATAGGCAATTGTTGGTTAGCAGAGAAACACAAAATTAATGACACATTATGATAATGAAACATATACCCTAAGCATGGGTTCTTATTAATAGGTGGGCTTTTGTGATTTGTTAAAATACCATTAAAATTTATTAACTTGCATTAAATGAGTCTATGCATCACTATTAATAGCTTTTAACAATTAGATAATATTTTTTATTATGTGAAATTCGAATATATTTCAAATTTGATTAAATGTTGAATACAAAAATTTGGATGATATGTATTTTTTTTTTTTATTTGTAATGTCTAAATATAAATTTTATGAAAACTAGTCTAGTAATTTAGTACATTACTTGTATCATTAGAAACAATTATATAAATTTTTTGTAATAGGAAATAAATATATTAATACTCTTAAGGAATAAAAAAACAACGTGTTATTGCCGCATACAAAACAAAAAAAAAAATTTTGCAAAGAGAGAGAGAGAAGCAAATTCTTTGCTGTTTTAAAAAATTAATTATGGGAGAAATTATTGGTAGAACTCTCAAGTTGTAAAAATAAGTATGAAGGGTTGCGACAGTCTTACCCTGTCCTATGGTAGTAAGATTTAGTGTTAGATTATTTTATTTTAATTAATAAATATATTTTAAATAAATTAAAGTAAATTATATACAATATTAATTCAAAAGACAAATAGCTACTTACTCATATTTTGATAATTATATTTATTTTTTTATAATTTTTTTTTCTAAAATAAGTATAAAATAAATCTTTCAAATTGAGATTCATCTTCCAAATTGAGATTTTTTTTTTTCAAAATGCATGTTTAATAAAGCTAACGACTAATTTACAACCAATGTAACATTACATTTTTGCCTTTTAGCCATTGGTTTTAATTAATCAAAATTGAACAAACAAAATTTGTTGAAAATAAAAAATTGAAGAAACTAGCTGCTATCTTCCACCAAACACTTCACAATCCAAGCTTCTTTTCACAAATCCTTCATTTGCATCTTCTTCTTCACCACCTAAGTTTGCGTTTTCACTTTCAGATCTACCTCAAATCTCCCTCTTTCTTCACAATAAAGAACCAAAACTCATCCTTCAAATCTACTTCTTTTGCCACACCAAAGAACAAAAACCTAAATTCTTCATATCTACTTCTTTCTACACAACAAAGAACTAAAATCTAAATCCTTCAAATCTCATTCTTCTTTCTTCATTAAAAAAAAAAAAATTGAACCCAAACCTTCAAATCTCCTTGTAGTAATGACGAATGCCAATGACAACACCACCACTACAACAATACAATATCATCTCAACAACGAGAAATCATGAAGTTAAAGATATTTATCATATTTTATTCGATGTATATCCATGTGGAGAGCCTAGTGAAAAGGATGAAGATGGGTGAGGACAGTATTAAGGGTGTGGAAAGGATGTTGTTTTGAGTGCCGGAGACATTGATTAAAGATGTATTGGAGCATATGAAAGTGTTGCCAAGAGATGAGGGGATTCCAAAATTTCTACGATGAATTTGGTTGAGACTGATGGGCTTGACTTTTTCTTTTGTTATGATTTCTCTACTTTTTTAGAATATTTATGCTTAAAAGCTCAAAATCCCATTTACGTTATATATTTCTTTGATACTTATTGCTGTATGTTTTTCATTTCATTATTGAGAATTTAAATGCCATCGTGGAACATTATTATTTTTGAAGAAATCTTACACGATAGCTTTTATTATTTAGAAAAGTTTGCACTCTTCTAAATTTCAAACTTTGGATCTCTTTAACAATAAACATTCTGGTGTAAGCTCAACCTCTGTTTTTCAACTAAATTGGATTTATTATTGTAACTTAATGTATAAATTTTTCTAAAAATTAAAATGTATTTGTGTTTTGTTGACTTATATCGTGTGTTTAATTATGAAAAAGCCAATATAACATAACCAATTAATCTATTATTATTTCTATCTTATTGTATGTAAATTATTAAAATATCAATTTAGTTATCAATTTGCTATTAGTAGAGGTGTCAAAGGGGTCGAGTTGGCTTGAGCTCTAAATAGTAAAGATCGATTCGGCGTAGGTCCATTATGGGTTAAAGCTGGGACTGAAAAATAGAGTTTCATCTTAGGCCTAAGCTAGTCCGAGCTCACCAGGCTAAGGCTTAGACCTGTAGGCCTAAACTATAGTCATTAATTAAATATTAAATTTTATATTAAGTAGTAAAGAAATATGGAGTGACTTGACATGGTTCATTAGGGCTCTGGGCTAATGGGTCATGCCAAATTTACCTATTTTTAAGAAGGCGGAGACTGGTTTGACCTGCAAGCCCATGCGAGGCCTTATTTTTGTGGGCCAGCCTGGGCACCATTAATTGTTAGGCAAGTTTTTTACTTTTAGTGTTATATTTATTATTGGGTCTTATTATTTTATTGGTTTAGTTGTGATAATTTTGCTGTAAGTGAGATTTACCTTACTGATGATGCTTTTTATTTTTGTACTACCACAATGTGCACACTTTAGTATTGTGATATTGCACCTAATAATGTGCCAATTAAGGTTTTTTTTATTTTTTTATTTTTTTATTTTGTATATATTGTTCATGTTGGTTGGATTTGATTTTATTAATATTTTATTTATTAGGATGATTAGTTATGTGATTGATTTGCAAGAGACTTATTTATTGATAATTATCAATTTTTGTGGTAATAAGGAGACTAATTTTGATGGTAATAAGGAGACTCTTGAATTGTATATAATTTATGTGAAAAAAGGGAGGATGAGGATAAAAATAAAGATGATATTGACTCTAGGTATTCTGGTTATTTGTATTGGAGTTAAATATTGATGCCATGCATTTTATTAAGAATCTTGGTTTGTTGAATTCCTTTTTATCATTCAATTGTGTCGGTAACCACAGTAGCATATGGCAATAGGGCATTTAAGTTAATGCCAAGTTGAATTTTTAATTCCATTTGGTTGCTTGTATCAACACTTGTAATTGCACCAATATTCCTTTTTTTTTTTTTTGTCAAGATAAGGCTAGAGTAGATAAATGACATATGATGATGGCAAAATTAATGTTTGATTATAATGTGACTGTGGTCGAATTTTTTGCTACATATACTAACAACAATAGTTTTGTGAGCTATGCAATAAATTTAATTATTTGGTGTAATTATGTATTTTTATCTTATTGACTAGCTTATTAGTTTAAAATTCAAAAATTAAGCATACTTCTTGTAAACTTATTCTATCATTACATGTTCTTGAGTAAATTACTTTATGATATACTAGAATTAGTAAATTTCTAGTTTGTCATATTACTAAAATTAATATTGTTATATATATTAAAACAGATGACTACAAGCTAGAATTAAGAATTGGAACTTAGGAGCCAGAATATATATTTCATTTTATTTAATCAGAAGTTCATTGTAGAAAACAACACTATAGGCAAGTTGATAAGAAAACTCAGTATAAATGTTAAGTTTATAAATATGAATATGTGGCATGTCTTGTCCTTGACAATAACCCACATATGCTTATGTGGAGTATATCTAATCATATTTATGAACAAGACACCTACGACATGTTATAAAATTTTGCACTTTGTATGTAAGTTATATATTCATTTATAAACAATAAATTTTATAATGTCTGACAGTATGAATTCGTTTGACTTTCACACTCAGAGTTTTTTAAAAATGTAAACTTAAACATAAATTTAAAGAGAGCAATGGCTCAACAAATGGCATGTACCTAACATTAAATCCTTGTAAAATTTTAAAGTTTTCAGCTTTCAAACCTTAGAGGCCACCACGACAGTGAAATAAGGCACCAATAAGGCAAGCACCCAAATGGAGTTCCTACTTTGCATAAAAATAAGGGTAAAAAGCAATTTGATCCATCTCTGAATGTACACCCAATGGATTACTATTTTATGTGGTATACAATTATATAATATACACAAATAATAAGCACATATACCTTGACATCAATATTTATCTTTTGTGTTAATACACATTATTCCACCGTTTAAATTGATGTTTAGTTTCATAATTATGCTACAAGCTACATTAAATTAGAATGTATTATTTATGAGAATGTGTTTTTTTATTGTGCTTGTAAGTATAAATAAGATAGGTGTTAGAATGTATTATTTATGAGAATGTGTTTTTTATTGTGCTTGCAAGTACAAATAAGATAAGTGCTTGGGTGTCTAACATATTTCAGTCGAAGCCGTGATTGCTTGCATATATATAAAATGTGCTTGTATATATGTATTGTATAGTTGAACTAATAGCTTAATAAGTTTTCTACACATATATGTGTTATTCGGTAGCTAAAATTGAATACTTTTTTATAGGGGAACTATGCTTTTCTTGGGCCATTTTGTCATTTGATGTAGTTTTTTTATAGTTTTTGTAGATGATGAGTTTTATTGTATGGGATACTTACTATAGGGGTTATTTGTTACACATATATGTAATTTGCTTATAATTCAAAAATTTTCTAGTTATAACTCAAATTATTAAGTAATCATGCGATAATTATTTTAGTAATCTTGATAAAATAAATTTTGTACAACTTTATTGTTTGGGGTCAATAGATATTGTAATATATTTTTGCAATATTTTTTCTATATTCAATGAAATTTTATCTGTAATTACTTCAGTTAGCAACTTAGTTGCAATCTTGTTGGATTTCTCATAAGCAAATAGATTAACATTTAGCTACAATTATAGGTATATAAATTTATTTATTTATTTGTAGGCAACCTACATACAAAAATATTTAAAAAATAGTTAGCTTTTTATCCGGTGAGTAAGTCAACTGAATGATTTATTTCTGTCGATTGATAAAAATATTTAAAAAGTGGTTAACTTTTCAGTGGCTAAGTAAGTCAATTAGATGATTTATTTCAATTGACTAGTAAAAATGTTTGGAAAGTGATTAACTTTTTAGCTGTTGAATAAGTAAGTTGGATAATATGTAACAATTGACCAATAAATACTTGTCAGTATTAGGGATGGCAATGAATGTGATATTCAAAAATTTTGAGATACTTTCATTCATATTTGACTGAAATAAATAAAATTTATATAACTATATATAAAAATTACATGTTTAATATTCATATTTAAAATTGACAAAAAAATTGAATATCTAAAACCATCCAAAATAACATAAAAACAATATATATATATATATATATGAAAATTTTAAATTAATTAAGAAAATTAAATAATATATAAGACTATGAAAACATCTAGTACATTCTAATTTAAATAATTAATTTTTAATGAATAACAAAATTAAATGAATTATATAATTAAATGAATGATATATATATATATATATATTACCTTTATTTTTACATACTTTTAGTTAAAACAATTCATGATAAGCTGTATATAACTATGATACAGGGTGTCTATAAAGTGAACAGTATTTAAAATGGAGAGCATAAAATTTAAAACATTTAGTATAAGATTTAAAATAGAGTGCACATAAATTTTGATAATTATTTATTGGAGGTGTTCCTATACTAAAATTACTGTGCACTATACTTAAACTATTAAGGTAAAATTTTATAACTAGCAATGCAAAATTTAAAATGCATTTACATAGTACTTGATTCAAATAACACAAAATTTAATACATCAACGCAAAAATTGAATAGTCATACAAATTTTGATACACCAACACAAAAGTTAAAATAAGTGCATAAAGATTTTAATAATTGTTCACTAGTGTGTCCTCAAGTCATTTTTGCTATTCATTAAAATTAAAACCTAGTGCACTTCTTAAAGCACAATGCAAAATTTGAAAGACATTTATATAATACTTGAAATAACAACATGATTCTTAAAATTACAACACGAAACTTAAAATGCCTTTGTATAATATTTAAAATATCAATGCGATTCTTAAAATCAACAACGCGAAATTTGGAACACAATTACATAGTACTTGTAATTAGTATCGAGAAAATTAAAATTTCAACACAAAATTTGAAACTGAAGTGCATATAGTTATGTTAGGCGTGCGTTTTGACATGAGTACTTATTTACTATACTTTAAACACCAATGCAATTTTTAAAACTAAAAACACAAAACTTGAAACACAATTGCACAATGCTTGCAACTAGTAGCAATACACTTGAAACTCTAACGTAAAAGTTGAATTTAAGGTGCACACAATCATATTAGGAATATATTTTAACATGAGTACTTGTTCACTATACTTGAAATACTGACGTGATTCTCGAAATAAAAAATACAAAACTTAAAACACAATTGCACAATACTTGTAATTGTTAATGAGAAACTTGAAACTTTAACACAAAATCTAAAATTAGGATGTACATAGTAATGTTAAGAGTACATTTTAGCACGAGTACCCATTCATTACACTTGTAAACCTAGTGCAATTCTTAAAACTATCAATATAAAACTTAAAACAACTTTGCATAATAGTTATAATTAGTAATACGACACTTGAAATATTAATGTAAATGTTAAAATTTATTTAAATTAAACTTATAATAAATAACGCAAAATGTAAAACAACAATACAAAATTGAAACACTTATAGAATAGACTTAAAACAAATAATGTCGTAGTTGAAATCATAATTTAAAATTTGAAATAATTAAAATATTATTAAGTAATTTTATTAAATATTTTTTTTATTTATTTCATAAATATTATTTTAATATTTGTGAATTCCCCTTTTTGTTTTTATTGTTTGGCTACCAAGTAGGAGTGACACAATAAGGGAGCATTTATTACATGGACAATCCCGCGTTTAAAATACGAGAGTAAACTGAGATAATAATGCAGTACGATTTGACACATGGCAATGACCCAAGAGTGAAATAGCTTACATATATACAGAAGCATCGTCTGTATTTTCTTGTCAGCATAATCTGGAATGCTAAAGGCATAATATATATTCGCTCTTCGCATAACTCACAGGTTTATACACGTAATATTAGATCTTAGGTACCTTGAATATTTTTTACACAAAATTTAAAATATTTTATATAAAAATTTTAATAAATGATAAAAATAAAATCAAATTAAATTTTAATGTTTTAAATTTTTATTATTTATTTTAAATTTTATATCAAATATTTTAAATTTTATATAATAAAAAAATAAATATACTTTCAATCTAATATACGATAACTAATTCTTGTAATCATCATTAATTTACTACATAATCTTCAAAAGAATAAGATTTATAAAGAGCATAAATGAACGAATTAATTGCTAGAACAAGTGCAATAGCTCGTATTTTTTTATAATATTTATTAAAATAAAAAAATAAAAAAATTTCTTTATGATACAATTAATAATAACAAACTATTTTAATATTGTGACATTAGATAATATTGCAAGCTCTATTTAAACAGTAAAATCAGCAAAAAGGCTCATATCTCCTGTACTTGTTATGCCAGCTACCAGCTGCAAAAATCACATTTAAATTTTAAAGAATTTATTTTTTTCTATATTCACAAGTACTTAGAAATGATTCAAGATCTATTAATTTCTTATTTAATAATAAATAATTTATATTATATTTTAATAAAAATTATAAATTAATTTTATATTTTAAGATATAAATTAAAAAAAATCAAAATACAATTTAATATTTTCATTAGTAATTATGTTACATGTCAATATTTACTTAAATTAATAATAGATAATCAAGAAATGATCTTGTATTTTTTTTTTCTTTTAAATCTTTTATTAACTTTTGTATAGATAAAAATTAAATTCTTTTATGTAAGAAGCATGATTAATCTATCAAAATTTTGAATGCAATCTTTGAGAACTATACAAACCCCCAACCATAAAAAAATGACAGATAAGAACTGCGACCTCCATCAAAATAATGCGATTTATTGAATGAAGATTAAGGATTACAGTTTTTGTGAATATCTCATGTAGACTCTACGAGACATGCTTTGTTCAAGAAACCTTGCCGCCCTAAACCAAGTCCAACCTCCATTTTCGGAGTGCAAATCTGATCTCACAGACAAAGAGGTAACTTGCATTTTTCAGAGTCACCAAAAAGGATAAAGTTGTGAGCATACTCGGGAAGGAAATTGGTGATATATCATCTTTCTTACCTGAGCAAATTTGCCATGAAAATATTGACTTTTTCTTATTTAGCATTTAAAAGGAAACAACTTCCTACAAGTGAAGGACTTGCATAAGATCTGAAAAAAAATACTTTTATAACTCCTGCAAAATAGAAAAATGTCATCAGCATAAAAGATGAGCGTAAGAGGGTGCAAACCCTTGGTAGCAAAAATAGAAGGCACTTTTATGTTCTTATGCAGCTCAACAATACCCGATGTTGGACCTCCTTAGCTATACGAAAAGAAAAAGGAAAAAAAGTGGGTGGGGATAAAGGGCATATTGCCTAACTCCCTTTTCGTATGAAAAGAATCCCTTTTGAGATCTATTATCAAAACCGACAGCTTGGCAGAGTTAAGAATTTAAAAAACATTCAAAGAAAGAAGACTTCATAGAAACCAAAGGCGCATAGAATACTGAGAAAAAAAAAATTCTCCGTTTAAAGTATCAATGACTTTCAAGTTCGGCTTCAAAGCAATATTAGTGTTGAAACTCATATCACAACAATGAAGATCACCAATAATTATCTTGTGCACTACTGACTTGAACTCATTTCATTTATTCAAGATAAAGTAGTCAACAAAAATCAAGAACTAACACCAGTAAGAATGTAACCAAACCAAAAATATTGATTTAGAAGAAAATCAGATTATATTGTTTATTGAATCAATCAATTACAGAACTAGAATCAAAATCTTGCAGGATTTCATTCATTAAATTCTCTTGACTCTTCTTGATCTTGATCACTTCGAGCCTCTGCAACTTTTTTCTCTATGTTTTTCTCACTCCTCTGTTATTTTCTACTTTTTATACAAATATATACGTCCTTGAACTAACTTCAGTTACAAGATGTTAATTAACTCTTTAAAGTACCGTTAACTAAAGAGTGTAACTTGACTTCATTTCTTGCCAGTTCAGCACCATTTAATGCAGATCAATTTCAGTCAAAGTTTTTAGACATGATCATCAAAGAGCATATTGTGAATTCTGAATCATGCTTCATAATCTCCACCTTGATTCAACATTCACAATTGAATCTGGTTTTGCAATCTCACCTAATGATCTTTAGACATATTCAGCAACTTAATGCAATGTCTAAATTTCCCACCTGAAATTACTTTTGTTAACATGTTAGCAGGATCTTCTCCAGTCTCTATCTTCTCCAATTTTATCTCTTCTTTTGAAATCATGTCTCTTATGTAGTGTAGTCTTACATCTATATGCTTTGTTCTCTAATGAAACACTTGGTGTTTTGCTAATTGCATAGCACTCTGACTATCACAGCAAATTATAATACATTTTTGGCTAAATCCAAATTCAGTAACAAATCCCTTCATTCATGTAACTTCCTTTACTGATTCAGTGGTAGCTGTATACTCTGCTTCAGTGGTCGAGAGTGCCACAATAGCCTGAAGGGATGCTTTCCAACTTACTATACTTTCATATAGATTGAACACATAGGCAGATAATGATATTCTTTTGTCAACATCAACAGCAAAATCAGAGTTAATAATTCTTTTTAAGATATCAGCCTCATTATTTTCATTTCCATATACTAAGCACATCTTAGTAAAGCCTTTAGTATACCTCAAGATCCATTTCAATGCTTCCCAGTGAGTTTTGCCAAGTTTTTTCATAAATTTGCTAACTAAACTGACTGAATGAGCAAGATCAGGTTTGGTACAGACCATTGCATATATTAAACAACCAACTAAAGTAGCATATGGTCTTGTTAACATATATCCTACTTTTTCTTCATTCTTTGGTGATTGATCACTTGACAACTTAAAGTGAGCTGCTAATGGAGTGCTGACTGGTTTAACATCCACCATTTTGAATCTTTTAAGCATCCTCACCAGGTAGCTTTCTTGAGATAATCTAATCCTCTTCACTTTTCTTACTTTGGTAATTTTAATACAAAGAATTTTCTTAGCAGGGTCAAGATCCTTCATTTCGAAAGTATCACTTAATTTCTGCTTAAGTTTTGAGATTCTTTGTTTATCTTTTCTAGCCACAAGCATGTCATTCATATATATCAATAATAAGTCATTTCATATAAAACTTCACCATTAAAGTAAATACAGCTGTCATAAGCACTCCTCTTGTAGTTATTTTTCATCATAAACTCATCAAATTTTAAGTTCCACTGCCTTGGAGATTGTTTGAGCTCATATAATTATTTTTTGAGCAATCAAACATAATCTTTTTTTCCTTCCATGCAGAACCCTTCAGGTTGATCCATGTAAATTTCTTCTTTCAAATTTTCATGCAGAAAGGCAGTTTAGACATCTAGTTGTTCCAGCTCTATGTCATAAATAGCAACCAAGGCAAGCATAATTCTGATTGATGTATGCCTAACTATAAAAGAGAACACCTCATCATAATCGACACCTTCTCTTTATGTGAATCTTTTTGCAACTAATCTTGCTTTGTGCTTGGCAGTTCCTGGATTTGAAACATCTTCCTTCCTCCTGAAGATCCATTTACATCCAACTACTATTCTATTTATTGGTCTAGGAATAAGTAGTCAGGTCTTATTCTTTTCTAAAGATAAAATTTCTTCTTTCATTGTAGCCAACCATATGTGTGAATCAGGTTCATCAGATTCAATTTCCTTAGTTATATGCAAGGCATATGTAATCAAATATGCATAGCCATACTTTGTAGGTGGTTTTATTTGCCTTTTCTTCCTATCCTTTATCAGATTATATTCCTGTTGACTACTTGAGGTTGCATCTTTGTTGACATCAGGTTGAGTCTCTTTTCCTTTTGACTCTGTTTTTGCTTCATGCTTATCAAGCTCCACCTTAAATTGATCATTTTCTGAACTTTTTGAGTCAAAATCCTGACATTTCATTCCACTGATAATCTTGCCAAGCATTTCATCTTTTTTAAACACCACATCTCTGCTAACAATGCATCTTCCAGCCTTACCATTGTGACGCCACACTCTATAGCTCTTAACACCATTCGGATAGCCTACAAATATACCTTTTATGGCCTTTGCATTCAATTTTTCCTATTTTACACGTACAAAAGCAGTGCATCGAAACACCCTCAGATGGTTTAATGCAGGTGGTTTTCCTAACCACATTCCTTAGGTGTTTTGTTGTTAAGAGATGAGAAAGGACTTCTATTTAACACATAGTTGGCTATAGTCATAGCTTCTGTCCAGTAATGTTTTAACAAGACTGAGTTCAAGAGCATGCACCTTGCTATTTTAAGTAAAGTTCTGTTAAATCTTTCTGCCACACCATTCTGCTGTGGAGTGAACCTTACTGTCTTGTGCCTACAAATACCATTCATCTTACAAAATTCATCAAATACTTCACTGCAGAATTCCATACCATTGTCAGTTCTGAGAGCTTTCACTTTTCTTTCTTTCTGATTCTCAACTAGCATATTCTAGTTTTTAAAGCAATTTAAAGCAATTAAAAACTTGGTCCTTACTTTTTAGAACATAGACCCATGTTTTTCTTGAAAAATCATCTATGATTGAAAGAAAATATTATCCTCTTAAGGAAGTAACCTGTGCTGGCCCCTATAGGTCTGAGTGAATATATTCAAGTTTGTTTTTTGTTGAATGCATTCCAACACCAAACTTAAGTTTATGATATTTTCCCAGAACAAAGTATTTACATGCTTCCAAAGACTTACCTGTAACATCTCCCAAGAGTTCTTATTTTTTTAGCTTAGTTAAACCTTTGTCACCTAAATGTCTCATTCTTAAATGCCATAACATCATTGTGTTTTTATTCTTTTCTATAACCACATTCACATCAGCTTCAATGCTGACATCTTCTAATACATATAGGCCATTTTTTCTTATACCTTTCATCATAATTAAGGATCTTTTTGTTACCTTTAACACTTCAGATTCAGCCTTAAAGCTATATCTATTCATGTCTCGCATTCCTAGTGAGATAAGGTTTCTTTTTAAACTTGGAACATATATGATATTTTCTAGTTCTATATGATTTTCATTATACAATCTCATTCTAATGGTACCTTATCCAATTACATTACATACTAAATCATTTCCTAATAGAACTTTTTCACTTTCATTCAATGTCAAAGAAAAAAACAAGAGTTTATTGAGAGTCATGTGGAAAGAGCAACCTAAATCAAGAATCCATTCTCCTTCATATGAATTGGCTGAAACTGTGAGCATGAATGTCGACTGAAAATCATCATCCGTGACTATAGTTGCATCACCTTGATCATCGAATTTTTTCTTCATGTTCTGGTCCTTTCTTTCTGGGCAATTCCTCATGAAATGTCCCTCTTTGTGACAGTAGAAACATTTCAATTTCTTGTTATTTGAAACTGATTTTGACACATTCTTCTTCCCCTTTTGATCTCTTTTGCTTGGTCTTCCGCAAGCATACAAACCTTTAGCACCATTTAAGTCTATGGTTTCTGCTCTTTTATTCAATTCTCTAGAATTCAGGGTAGACTTAACATCATCCATGGAAATTGAATCTCTTCCATAAAATAATGTGTCAACAAAATGCTCATAGGATTTTAGAAAAGATATTAAAATAATCAGTGCTTAATCTCCATCCTCTATTTTTATGTCTATTGATTCCAGGTCAAGAACTATCTTGTTAAACACATCCAGGTACTCGGTGATTGATCCACCTTCGTCCAATCTGAATGCATACAATCTTTTCTTCAAATAGAGTCTGTGTGCTAGTGATTTCGTCATGTATCTGGACTCTAACTTATTCCAGATTCCCAAGGCAGTATTTTCTTTTGAAATCTACCTCAATACTCCATCTCTAAGTAAAAGCACCAGGGCACTGTAAGCTTTCTTGATTATTTCTTTCTTTCTCGAATTAGCCAAGTTTTCTGACATTTTATCTTCATCAAGAAGTGCCTCTTCTAGACCTTCATGTACCAAAAATGCTCCCATTTTCATCTTCCATAAGTTAAAATCGTTATCCACTATAAATTTCTCAATTGAGAACTTAGTTATCACCATGATTATGATTTTCTTGGCTCTGATACCACTTGTTGAAACTTAGACCACAACAATGAAGATTACTAAGAATTATCTTGTGCATTACTAACTTGAATTCATTTCATTTATTCAAGACAAAGCATTCAACAATAATAAAAAACCAACACCAGCAAGAATGTAACCAAATTAGAAATATTGATCTAGAAGAAAATCAGATTATATTATTTATCGAATTAATCAATTACAGAACCAGAATCAAGATCTTATAGGATTTTATTCACTAAATTCTCTTGACTCTTCTTGCTTTTGATCACTTCGAGCCTCTATAACTTTCTTCTTTATATTTTTCTTACTTCTCTGTTATTTTCTACCTTCTATGCAAATATATACGTCCTTCAACTAACTTTAGTTACAAGTTGTTAACTAACTCTTTAAACTACCGTTAACTAAAGAGTGCAACTTGACTTCATTTCTTGCCAACTCAGCACCATTTGATGCAGATCAATTTCAGTCAAAGTCTTCAGAAATAATCATCAAAGAACATATTTTGAATTCTGAATCATGCTTCACAATTACCTTCCCAAATTTTCTTATCAAACATGCTAACCTTTCAAAAATTGTAGAAATGCAGTCTTGAATATGCCGTCCCTCAATAAAAAGCAGTGTTAAAAATAATAGGCAATAGTGTGACAACAAATTGTCAAGTTTTACAACAAGAATTTTAGCAATAATTTTAAAAAAGAAATTGGCCAGAGTAATAGGCTACAAATCCAAATTTTTTTTTTCGATTATCTTGATAAATAAGGTAATAGATTACTTAGTATTTCTTTATAATTTACAAATAATTTAAATATCTATTTTTTATTATTTAAAATTAATAATTAATTAATAAAAACTGCAGTTTCAAGATTCGTTAGTCCCAGCAATTTTTGGTAGCAAAACTATGGAGTTGAAATTCATGTTTAAGAGAATATATTTTGCTGAAAAAATATCTCACTCTATTCTTGCTATCAATCCCACTATATATATCCTAATAAGACCGATGGAAAGAACTTAAAAATTTGTATGGAGTAGGAGCACTACAAGGATCAAGACTGAAAATGACACCTTTAATCTCCTCTTTATCTAGTAGTAGAAAAACAAAATTGTTCTTATGAGCAGAAATAAGCTCTAGAATAAGTTGATCTTTGAACTGGGCCATTATGGACATAAAGGATGGAAGCTAAACCTGATTTGAGAATAGAGCTCAAGTGTTGGCGAAGCTATGCAAGCTGGAATGTGCTAGATTACAACTGTACCTTAATTATATTTCTTTAGTTATTTAGTCTGTTAGCTAATCTGTTAGCTTGTTTATTATCTTGTAAACATTGAAATTGAATGTGCATGAATTGCATGGATTAGTTTAGTTAGTTATCAGCTCTTTATATATAAGTATTGGTTGGTGTTGATTCATGTAAGCTTTTGCAGCAAATAAACAGTTTCTTTCTCAATTTTTCTTTCAAGATTCTCAGCTTCCAAACATTAAAGAACTCAAATTTTAAGACCAATAATAGAATGAAATTCTATGATGAAGTGTTTGATAATTTTTAAAGAACAAATGGAATTAGCAAGCATAAGATTGTAAGATACACCCCATAATGGAATGGTTTAGGTGATAGGCTTAAGAGGACTTTGATTACAAGAGTTAGGTGTATGCTTTTGAACTCAGGTTTATCTAAATTATTATGGGTAGAAGTGGTAACAACTGCTTATGTGTTAAATAAAAGCCTTTCTTCAACTTTAAACTTTAGGACATTTGAAGAAATTTGGTTTGGCAAGCCATTTAATATGAAACACTTAAGGGTTTTTGGTTGCACTGCATTTGCTCATATTAGGTAAGGCTAATTGGACTCTAGGGCAATAATAGGCATCTTTAGAGGTTACCTTGAAGGAGTAAAGGGTTATGAGTTCTAGTGTCATAATGGAAAAGTTGGAAAGTCTGTTATAAGTAGGGATGTTGTCTTTCATAAAGACAAGATATTGGGAAATGAAGCAAAAAGAAAGGACAACCAATAATAAAACTTAGATAGTTTAAGGAATACTTAATTTGAGGTGGAGTTTTATAAGGATGATGAAACCAATTAGAAATACATCTAATTAGATAGCAAATCAAAGCTCAAGTACTCATCAAGACTACAATTTTGTAAGGGATAGAGCAAAAATTCAGATCAAGCCATTAGTTAGATATGTTTATGCATATAGTATATCTTATGCACTAATGTTTGATGATGAAATTAATACTAAAAAGCCAAATTTAGCAAATGAAGCATTGAAAGAGCTTGAGTCATGTAAATGGTTTTAACCCATGAATGAAGGAATGAAGCCTTTTAAATAAAATATGACCTGGCATCTTACATACTTTAAGAAGTAAGATTAATTTCGAAGGGTTTCATATATAAAGAAGGTATGGATATTAATGAAGTTTTCTCTCCTATAGTCAAATATATGTCCATTGGGATTATGTTAGCTTTAGTATCAGTTTTTGACTTAGAATTAAAGCAAATAGATGTGAAGATAGCTTTTCTACATGTTGATCTAAATAAAGAGATCTACATGAATCAACTAGAGACGTTTAACTTGTTTGGAAGAAAAGGATCATGTTTACTTGTTGAATAAATCATTATATAGACTTAAGCAATCCCTAAGGCAATAGAATTTAAAGTTTGATGATTTCATTATGAAACAAGGATATAAGAGAAGTTCAAATGATAACCATAGTTCTTTCAAAGGAGAATTCCAAATAGAGATATTATACTTATTATTGTATGTGGATGATATGCTTGTGACTAGTAAAGGCAAAGAAAGGATTTCATAATTGAAGCAACAATTGAGTGTTATTTTTGAAATGAAAAACTTAGGGTTTGCTAAGAATATCTTAGGAATTCAAATCATAAAGGAAAGGAATGAAAGAAGACTTAAATTCTCACATGAATAATATCTTCTAAAAGTGCTTTAGATGTTTAAAATGGCATATGCTAAGTCAATTAACCCTCTTTAGCAACTCATTTCATGTTGTCAAGTGATCAATATTAAAGAATAAAGATGAAACAAAGTATAACTTCTAGAGTTTATGTAAGCACTGTAGGCTATATAATATATGTAGTGGTTTGTACAAGGCCAAACCTTGCTCATTCAGTAAGTGTAGTCAGCAAGTTTATAGGAAAACCTAGCAAAGCATATTAGGAAGCACTAAAGTTGATGCTTAGGTATATCAAGGGAAACTCAAGCAGTTATTTGGTGTAGCAAGGAAATTATATAAAAGTTTTGTAGACTTTGACTAAGCAACAGATTCAAATAAAAGAAGACCCCTTTTAGCTTATGTCTTCACTTTATTTGATTGTATAATTAACTGAAAGCTTTATTGCAAGCTATTTTTGTTCTATCTACAACTAAAGTTGAATTATAGAAGCAACTAAAGTAGTTAAAGAGGTATTGACTACGAATCATGGCAGAACTTAAACTTAATCAAAAGAGTGTCATAATGCTTGTGATAGCCAAAGTATAATTCAACTTGCAAAGTATCAAGTATTCCATGAAAGGACCAACCATTAGATATTTAATTTCTAAGAAGCATTTCATTAGATATTTAATCTCTAAGAAAGTGGTCAAGTTATAAAAGATTGATACAACAAGAATTCTGCTGATATGCTAACAAAATTATTTCCTAAAGTTCAAGCATTGTATGAGTTTATTGAACATGTCATATGTTTAACTGGTAATTAAAGGCATGAAAAATGATTGTATTGTTGAATTAAGGCGGAGATTGTAAATAATGATTGAAATTTACAATGCAACGGGATGTTATCTATCCTTCTTCCTATTTGTTGATAAAAATCATAGCTAGGTTTGTTATGCTAATTTGGCAAGATTTTGTTAATGAATTAGATTGGTTAGTTAATTACTTGAAAGTTAGTTAATTAGTTAGTTAAGCAATGTAACAAGAAATAACTAAATGGAAAACTAGCTATAAGTAGTAGGTAGTTGGAAAGGAAAAAAGGATCAAAGGAGAGAAAGAAAGAAAGAGGGAAAGGCAGTGTACGAGGGAGTTCTTCATCATTTCTTGTTTTTTGTATAATTGAGTTTCTTGTTCAATAAAATTTTGATCTTGATTCCTTGAATTAGCTTTGTTCTTCCTTGATTAGATATTGAGGAGATCTTCTTGAATGTATTGTATGATCAAATAGTTTGGTGTTAATTTGAAATTCTTTGTTGGTATTCTTGCTTGATCATTGTGGTTTCTATGCTGATGGTTTTCGAATGATGAGCTCCATAATTCTACTTTCTTTAGTGAAAGTGATTAAAGAACTCATTAATTTTTACAATGGAATAATATTTATAATTATACAATTATAACTTTGTTTTGGTAAAACTGATTAAATAAAGAATAAGATATATGATTAGATGAACACAATGTCAACCCATTGTTTATTACAATATAAAATCAAAGAATTGAACTATTACAAAATTGAAAAGTCAGAAATTAAATGAAAATTTTGTGAACTCATTGTAATTAGTTTACAATACTGCAAACTTTTCGTATTTGACCTGCAGAACCAGTGAGAAGGTCGATATTACCCATCTTTATCATGGCAGCTGCGAAATCAGATTTGAATTTTGATGGGCTTTTGCTATACTCCTCAACAACACTGTCTGTAGATCCACCATTAAAGAGTACTTGGTCTGATTCAAGAAGGCCCTTTTTCTGTATAAGATTCTTGAAGTAATTGTTATCAAAAGAATTGGGTGTAACCAAATCAAGTGGTGCAAGAGTTGCATTACCACCTGTTGCTGGACACTGTCGTCTTCGAGTGCTAGCAAAGCCAGCGTCAATAACGCTTTGATTGTTATAAATCCTATCACGGAAAGTAACACAATGCGCTTGGCCAATTGTATGCGATCCTGAAAGGGCAACCATGTCTCTTGCAGTCAAACCTTTTCTATCAAATAAAGCGATAAGGCTATCATGGCCATCTCTAAAGCTAGGAAGATTGCCTTCAGCTAAGCTTCGGCTGGCTGTAGTGGAATCTCTTCTTCCAAGCTTAACAGTCCATGATGGTCCGCCAACCTGCAGTTTTCAAATTAATTAATCATCCATTCATGCTAGAAAATAATTAAGGCTGGCTAGCTAAAGCTATATGAATATGGTTTACTTACAGCAAAAGACGCATCACGGGCTGCAACAGCAACAATATCAGCGCAAGAAACGACTCCAGGACAAATTCCTTCGAGTTGAGACTTGACACTATCAATGACTTCGTATCCTCTGACGGATTCGAAATTGTTAATCGCGTTTTTCTCGCTATCGATGGAGGATGAATCATCCAACAAAATGGATACATCACAACCTTGAACAAAGCAATCATGAAAATGAAGCCGAATCAGTGATGCAGCCATTCTGCGCTCTCTTGAAACAGCTGTGCGGATTCCTGTTCGGATTGTATTTAAGGCATTTGGACATGTGGTATCATAGAATGTTGAAGATAGTTGTGCATCACATTGCGCAGTTATAATAAAGAACAACAACATGAGGAGAATTGTATAGCTAAAATTTAAGAGAAAAGCCATTTTCACTTGTTGATTGCAAATTAATGCAACTGAGTTTTGTAAGATAAGATGGAGGAGAAGTGCAAGGCTTGGTTGTTATTTATAGTGAACAGGTAATTGGTTCACTCTTTGAAATACTCCTTTCGTTAAGTCCATGAAGGCGGCTTGGCATATTTATTTCAATCTCCAATTGTATAATAGCTTGCATTGATTTATTCTATGTTCGCTGCTCTACGTGTGTGGAGCAAATCAAACTTGTACTACTAGTAGACATGCATGCATGAATATTTGCATATAGTAGCTTCTCGGTTGGTTTTTTTTTTTTTTTTTTTTTTTTCAAGCATATCTTTGCTAATCTATATGCAATGCAACTTGAAAACCATTGAAAATCATTAGTCAAAATTATCCACGCTTGAAGAGAAGGTTTTATCAATCGACCAATTTATACATTGACCTTTTCCTATTGTTATTATTATTATTATTTTTAATTCAAATAAAATTATAAAGCATATTTTGGACATAAAAAAATTTTTCTTATTCAATTGGTGTGGGAATTTCATATGTGGGAATGCTGTTGTTAATCAATAGTCATACAATACTTAGAACTTTCAGCATTTTATTAATTCGGAAAATTCAATTGCTTAATAATATCCAAGTCCTTTTGCTTTAGTGCAATAATAAACATAAAACAGTTTGCCATTAAATTTAGTTAAAAAGAAAAACCTATTAACAAATTTAATATTTAACTCTGATACACTAAACAACTTTGAAGAAACGAATCCTTAAATTTTTTAAACTTAATAAGAAAGACGTTACTGCATTTAAAAGAAAAAAAAATTACAAAATAATATCAATCATCTTGACTAAATTGACCACTTTAATTTCTTTCTTTTTGACGAAATTCCTTCTAGGAATTGATTTTATGTATTTATCTTTAAAAAAAATCTTTATTTGTTTATTTTTGCTTGCGTAATTTCGTTAAGATGTTTTAAATAGAGTTCGATGGCTGCAGCAGGGACTTACACTATAACGTATATACATCATGACTTTATTTAATGTTTCTACAAAAGTTGAGGACTCCGTTGTTATTAACCCAAATACAATTTTGACAACGGTGGGTCTGCATGGTATGCTGGGCCGACAACGCGGTTTGGCCCTCTAATAATTACTCGAGGCGGTTGAGGATGAAACTTTCTTCGGTTGGCTGGGACTACGTCGTTTTGCACGTGCATGCTGAGCCAGTTTTACATTGAATTTGAAAAGGATTAAAAGTAAGAGATTATTATGTTAAAATTATTTCTTTTATTTATCTTTTTATTTTATTTGTTGTGTTTACATTGAATGAGCATATGTTATCGGGTTCTCTTGGTAATTGTCGACTGCTATACATGCACACAACCAATCACTTATTTTAACCCCAATAAATATTACATTAAAAATAATTGGATATCTAATTAAATAATTTTGAGTTAAAATTATAAAAAAGAAAACCTGTAATTGTTTTTTTATCCAAGATTTCTAATGATTTATTATTATTATTATTATTAGGAGACTTTACACTTACATGTCTCAGCTTTTTGTTTGTTAAATTGTAATTTTTACTGTATTAATTCTTTTTTTTCTTTTAACAAAATTTAAAAGAGAATTGAATTACAACCAAACGCCTTTCTCTTTTGAGATATGTTTTACTCTCCCCTCAAAATTTAGATAGTGTATAAAGTAAAAAATATCTAATAATAATAATAATAATAATTGGAGCAACCATTATAGGTTTCAGTCTGGTGTTAATTTTTATTAAATAGCATTCCTCATCATAAATTTCATTATTTAACAGTACAAATAACAAATTAATTTATAAAATATTTCATAACCAAAGAAAATTTAAATTGATTATGAAATATTTAATTAACTTCATTTAAAATGATTTAATTGGCTTTCATTCATACTATGATGTTCAATATGATACTACATCAACAAAACTAATCTAGTCCAATTTGTTTTATGAAAACAAATCCAGTCAATTTTTAATTGATTGGATTCATGTGCTGTTTATTTTCATTCAAGATTACAAAGCAAATGCAAGAGCTCTTTCAAACATCTAAAACTACTTTTACCCATTTTTCATAGTAATTCAAATGCATAATATATATATATATATATATAGAGAGAGAGAGAGAGAGAGAGAGACACACACACACACACACACACACACACACACATACATGGTTAAATTTGCAATCAAATGAAAAAGGAAAGGAGAAATCATATCAGATTGAGTTAACCTATCCAATAATTTCTACAACATAACAATTTTTTTTTTGAAATTTTGTCCAACTATTGTCATGCAGCAAAAGTAAATAACAGTGCCTACCTTATTCATCGAGAGAGAAAGAAAGAATAGACATATTTTAGCATCTTTAAAATTTATCTCAATAATTGATTGTTTGTAGACATAAAATTTAATTTTCTTGCATTTTTATTCTTTTTGTTATCAACCAAACAACGACAAAGTCTCATCTTCATGTATAACATTCTAAATCTCATACTTTTTTTTTTTTTTCTAAGAAATCAAAGTAAAATAAACTAAATTCAAAGGGTAAAATCATAAATAACTTAAAGAGAGTTTTTGCCTAGGATGAACGACACAGATCCTTAAAGGTGAAAACGCCATGGTGGTGGTGACTAGTATGGATCGAGGTTATCTGAAGAAAAAACGAAACTTGAAAGTTGAGTTTAGAGTTTGCTTGCAATATTGATGTCCTCTCATAACTCTCCTTCTATAATGTTAATAGTTGAATATTTAAGTTTGATATAATTCATTCATAAGTGTTACAACGAGTTAAGGACATTTTAAGATCGTCGAAATAGTTCTCCATTTTCTCTTTGATTAATATAGAGGTGTTTTTTTTTGTTATTGCAAGAGCAAAATTGAATTTGAATTATTAAAGTAATTTTCATATATATATATATA
>CP135534.1:5995151-6061092 GCA_032402905.1 Khaya senegalensis | reverse complement strand
ATATATATATATATATATATATAGAGAGAGAGAGAGAGAGAGAGAGAGAGAGAGAGAGAGAGACACATACATGGTTAAATTTGCAATCAAATGAAAAAGGAAAGGAGAAATCATATCAGATTGAGTCAACCTATCCAATAATTTCTACAACATAACATTTTTTTTTTGAAATTTTGTCCAACAATTGTCATGCAGCAAAAGTAAATAACAGTGCCTACCTTATTCATCGAGAGAGAAAGAAAGAATAGACATATTTTAGCATCTTTAAAATTTATCTTAATAATTGATTGTTTGTAGACATAAAATTTAATTTTCTTGCATTTTTATTCGTTTTGTTATCAACCAAACAACGACAAAGTCTCATCTTCATGTATAACATTCTAAATCTCATATTTTTTTTTCTAAGAAATCAAAGGAAAATAAACTAAATTCAAAGGGTAAAATCATAAATAACTTAAAGAGAGTTTTTGCCTAGGATGAACGACACAGATCCTTAAAGGTGAAAACGCCATGGTGGTGGTGACTAGTATGGATCGAGGTTATCTGAAGAAAAAACGAAACTTGAAAGTTGTGTTTAGAGTTTGCTTGCAATATTGATGTCCTCTCATAACTCTCCTTCTATAATGTTAATAGTTGAATATTTAAGTTTGATATAATTCATTCATAAGTGTTACAACGAGTTAAGGACATTTTAAGATCGTCGAAAGAGTTCTCCATTTTCTCTTTGATTAATACAGAGGTGTTTTTTTTGTTATTGCAAGAGCAAAATTGAATTTGAATTATTAAAGTAATTTTCATATATATTTACATCTCAGTAAATTTCTTCTCTAACCAAGCCTAGAAAAGTTAAAATCATTTGAAGAGTTATAAGATTTTTGAGAATGTTAATCAAGTAAATACATGATTAAATGCTAATAAAGCGTTAATAATGTTTGAAGTTGCTTAAGAGGTCTATAACTTATTAAACAACCAAAGTTCCTTTATCATGAAGCAATACAGAAGATTAAAACTGGTTGCCTCTTTATCTGCAAGAGAGTTTGCTCTAGACTTAGTCCTTTATCATTTTACTTTTGTTACCATAGTAAATAGTACATACGGCTTACCATTATAGTTCATAGCACACTACAAAAAAATGACTTTTAGCAACAAATACTTTGTGACAAAAATAATAATAGTCACTATTAATACTTTATAGTGACAAATATTAATTTTCATCACTAATAATTGAGATAAAAATTTTACACTAAAATATTGGTGTTAAAATTTTATTTATTTAGTGACAATTATAATTATGTCTTAAATATGTGATAATAGATATAAAAATTATTTTTTTCTAATTTGAGACTAAAAAAAGTTACTATAATGTTCATGTTTAATTAAATTTCAAATCAACTAAACTTTCAATTTTTTCTTAATTCATAAATTACTATATTTCCTAAATTATAAAATATTACAAATCATAATCTCATTCACTTTCCTCTTCTTGTTAGTATCAAATTCCAATGAGGTTATATTTTTCCTTTATTATCCCTAATCTTTCTCCCTCTCTTGTTTCGCAAAAAAAACCCCCAAATATATTTCTTACAATTCAACCGTAGAACTGCAGTTGCACAGTGCATAAGACAAAGTGATTGGTCAATTTTTGTCATAAATTCATATTCAACAACCGTCACTGATGCAAATAACAAGAGGAAAAAGAATTAGCTAGCACCCCTCCATCTCTTCTTGCAGTTTGTCGTGTGCTACCATAGTGTATACTTTTAGGTGCTGCTTATTTATCTCTCTTGCAATTCGTTTGGTTTCATATTAATGTCGAATTATTTTCTCTCACAAATCTCAATTGGGGTAGCTATTGTATCTTGATAGTTGAATTGAAGAAAACTCCCTCAATTCATCTCTTTGTCTCTCAATTCCTAATCAGCTGGCTATTAGGTTTTTAGACGTGGTAATCTCTTAAATTATATTTTTTTACCAATCTAGGTTAAAAAATATGTTGTAATATATTTTGGGTATCAATTTTTAGTAAATTTTTATTTATTATTTGTCATTATTTTTTAAATTATTCATGATTTTAGCTAATTTTATTTTGAAAGCTTTGATTTCTTATATTATGAATCAGTGTGCTTGGTGATAATATAGTATAAAGCATGAGTGCAAATTTGTGTATGGTTATAGTGTTGTACTTGTTTTGTTCATTTGTAATTATGAAAATTTCAAGGATGTCATTATGGTAGATTTCAAGGATGTCATTTAGATAGTATGAAAATTACATTGGTAACATGGTAGATAATATGGTGATAATATTATTATAACTGCGAATCTAAGTGTGGTTATAATATTTTCTTTGGTATTAGATTTTACATTCACTTAGGTATCGTAGAAAATTTTAATGATGTCATTATCATTGGGAATACTTGATTTTTATGATTAATAAGATTTTTGAAATAGTGATTTTCCTTCTGCAATAATAAAAAAAAAAGAGAGAAAATTTCAACCATTATCCATAAATGACCTAATTATGGATCTTATACAATTTGTTCATATGAGTATAGCATTTTGATATAAGTTTCATTGAATTTAACTCTAGCTTTTCCAAGTTGCTGAAAGTTATGTTACTACTTGATCTTCTTAAGCTGTTACTAGATTTAGTGGATGAAAGGATGAAATGACATTAAATATTATTGAAATGTAAACATAATTTAGTTTCTGAAGTATAATAAGAATTTTTGCTATGGTCAAACTTTGGAATCCATTACCTTCCAGTTTCTGTTTCAGTAATACTCCAATCTCTAAATGCTTTGATCTATATGTCAAATATTACTAACCTTGTAGATTATGTTGTTTGCTCAAAAGCTATATCATAATAAGATTTGCTGATTTATTTTTGATTAATATGTTTTAAAGTTGGAAGAACTTATACATTGACAAAAGGTATAATAAGCAAGAGAAATAAATTTATCAATTACAGGCAGGGTCACTGGTCAGTGTTAAGTATAGATTTCGAAAAACAAGAGAAAATTAAATTGTTCTACCTCATTTAATTTTCTTCTTGTTTTTTTCGAAATCAAGATCAAGTTATTTAAACTTATACTGTCTTATGGATAAAAGTTGGATTCATGAGTTTAGGGAAAGCCAAGCATTTCTGCATGGTGTCTCTGATTTTCTAAATTTTGCTTTTGGCAATGTTCCTTTTAATGGGAGGATAAAATATCCATGTAAGAAGTGTAGTAATAGATTTCACCATGATAAAGATACTATTAAGGAACATATGATTTGTGATGGAGTAGATGTTGGATATCTTAGTGGAAAATAGATCTACTATGGTGAACTTAACTTTGGGCATACGAATGAAAATAATGAAGATGTAATTGAGATGGATGATATGAATGGGATGTTACATGGTGCATTTGGTGTCCCTAATAATGATGTTCAAATTGATGATAGTTTTGATGATACAATAAATGGACATAGTAAGGTTCCTAACCATGATACTAGTGCATTTTATAAGATGCTAAGAGATGCTGAGCAAAAATTGTACCTAGGATGTAAAAGATTCACTAAAGTTTCTTTTATTGTTTGATTATTTTATATTAAATGTCTTAATGGATTAAATGACAAAACATTTACAATGATACTTAAGTTTATCAAAGAGGCATTACTAGAAGGTGAAACTTTACCAAACTCATTTTACCAATAAAAGAAAATTATTAGTAAATTAGGTTTTAAGTATAACAAAATTGATGAATGTCTTAATGATTGCATGTTATATTAGAAATAGAAAGAGCAAGATTCTTCATATTCAGTATGTGGTACTTCTCGATGGAAACTGAAATATGATGATGCAAATCAGTTGTTTAATGCTTGTAACATTCTTGCCAAGGTCTTGTGTCACTTTCCTTTGAAACCAAGACTTCAAAGATTTTTTATGTCAAAGAAATTGCTTCTTTTATGTATTGACATGAAAAAGATCACCTTAAAGATGGTATTTTAAGGCATCCTGCTGATTCTAAATCTTGGTAAAACCTTAATCAGTTTTACCCAGACTTTGCTTTAGATATTTGCAATGTAAGATTAGGGCTAACAAGTGATGGTTTTAACCCATTTGGGACAAGGAGTATTTCTCACAGTACAAGGCTTGTTATCTTGATTATTTACAATTTACCTCCTTGGATGTGCATGAAACAACCAAACTTGATGATATCATTGCTTATTTCTAGGCCTCTTGCTCCTAGAAATGATATTGATGTCTATTTACAACCTTTAATAGATGAGTTGAAGGAATTGTGGAAATTTGGTGTAAACACATTTGATGCCTTTACAAATCAAAATTTTATTATGCAGACAGTATTATTATGGACTATTAATAATTTTCTCACATATGTTAATTTATAAAGATAGAGCACTAAAGGTTGTTTTGCTTGTCCTTATTGTCATACAAATACTGTTCATCATAGGTTAAAGCATTGGCGTAAATATTGTTATATGGGTCATTGACCTTTTTTAGACGAAAATGCTCTGACTCTGCTAACTAGGAGTAAGATGTTAGAACAAATGAACAAAGTAGAAGTTATACTTGGAAAAAAATTAACAAGTAAAGCAAAACATAAATGAGATGATCGGGATGATATGGTATATTGAAAAAAAAAAAGAGCATTTTTTTTTTTGTTTTACCATATTGAGAGCATAATCTTATACGTCATAACTTGGATGTCATGCATATAGAGAAAAATATTTGTGATAGCATTATTGGGACATTGTTGAATATTAATGAAAAAAATAAGGACAATCTAAAAGCGTGACTTGATGTGAAAACTATAGGTATAAGACCATTTCTTCATCCTAAGGTAGTTGAAGGGAAAACAATCTTACCTCCTCCTTTTTACTCAATGTCACAAAGTGTGAAGAATATCTTTTGTAAGGTTTTATCTTGTGTCAAAGCACCTAATGGTTATTCATCAAATATCTCACAGTGTGTGCAAGTTAAACAACATAAAAGTTTTCAGTTAAAAAAGACATGATCGCCACATAATAATGCAACAACTTCTCCTATTGGCAGTAGGAAAAGCTTTACCTAAAAGCGTGATCACATTATTGATTATGTAATTTTTTTAGAAAACTTTGTACTAAAATTGATATAGTTAAAGAGTATAGTAAATTAAAGTCTTACATGATAGTAATATTGTATCATGTTGAAAACATATATCCCCGATCGCTCTTTGAAATCATGATGCATTTACCAATTCATTTAGTTGACGAGGCAAAAGTTGCTAGGCCAGTGTAATATAGATGGATATCCCCAATTGAAAGGTATATTATGTAATATTGTATTTTTCAATGTAAGGTATTTTTTTTATTTATTTTATTACATTAAAAATTCAGTTCTATTTATTAGAATATCTTAAAATCATATGTTCGCAATAAATGCTATCCTCAGAAGGTTTTATAGTAGAAGGATATATAGCTGAAGAGTGTTTAACATTTTGCTCTCATTATTTGTGCGGAATTAAAACGAGAGTCAATCAACCCTTGAGAAATGATAATAATGAAATTGAAGAAGGAAGGTTATCAATATTCTTAAGAATGGGTCGCGAAATGCGAAAAAAGAAGTTGATCTTTTTAGATCATACTATTTTGTCTCAAGTACATAAATATATATTATTTAATTGTGAAAAAATTGTGCCATTTATCATGTAAGTCTACCATCCAATTTGTTCAGTAAATTAGTTCAATCAAATTGTTTTTATATAATAAAATAACTTATTTTACATGTTTTATTTAATGTAGGAAACATTTACAAATAATTAAAAGTTTAAATTGTCGTGCAAGAGAAATTGATGTTGCTCGTATCCATAGCAAGGATTTTCCTAAATGGTTTGAAGTTGAGGTAATAATTAGGATTTTATATATATATATATATATATAAAATATTTTTCTTATTCTATTATTAACATATTTAATCCGAACAAGTAGAACAAAGATATCAACATGGTGATCATACTGTGACTAAGGACTTAAAATAGCTAGCTCAACGGCCTAAGAGATTAGTTTCAAGATTCAAAAAGTACATGATAAATGGATTTAGGTTTCGAATAAAAGAAGTTGATATGAAAGGTCAAACTCATAATAGTGGTGTGGTCATTATAGCAAAACCCTCAAATTTCTCAAGTGTTAAAAACAAAAATTCAATTTTGGGAAATGTTTCATATTTTAGACAGCTAATGAATATTATTAAACTAGATTATTATTGTGGAAGAAACGTTACTCTTTTCAAATGTGATTGGGTCGATATAAAATCAAATCGACGAATGAAAAAAGATAAGTTAGGCTTCACACTTGTAAATTTTAATTATTTACTAAAAACTGAAGAGTTGTTTATTCTGGCATCTTAAGCAATTCAAGCATTCTATGTGATAGATCCTATGGAGACAGCTTGACATGTTGCTATTTTAACAAAACTTAGAGATTTATTTAACATGGAAGAGAATATAACTGCAAATAGTGGAGAATCAACTATGGAAAATAAATCATATGGTAGACAAAGATTAGAAGACCTAGTAAATGACGTAGTTGAAATGGATACAGTCAGAGAAAATGTATCTGGGACTTTGATTCATAGAATATTAGATGAAATAGAAGAAGAATATAGAAATTATAGTGGAGATTCAAAAGATAATGATAGTAGTATAGACACTAGTGATTATGATTGCAATGTAGGAATTTTAATTAGTTTTGCACTTTATAAATTTTTCATTCCTATTCATGTGGCATTAATTAATAATACTAATAAGTTATTTGATTAATATTTAATATGTATGCACAATTATTTTCTACAACAGAATGTTGTTTGCCTTGTTTGTATAAAAAGCATATGTTGCATAGAAGTATTGTTTTTCAGTTAGCTCTGTCTGAAATTCTGTCGACTTTTCTATTTCCTTTTTTGATTACGTAAGACTTTGCTAGCTGGCTGCATTAGTTTTTGTTTAAACTGCTTTTTGAAAATGTGCTGCAATTTGTGATTGTTACTTGATCTATCTTTCATCAATTATTATTGCTACATGTAAAGCTAAATGATTCAGGTTTTATTTGGGAGTAAAGTGTTATGTTTTGAAGCCATAACTGATGTATGATGAAATCGTTATATATTAAATATAAGTAGAAAACTGTAGCTTTCAAGTCACAACAGAATCGCAACCCCAAACTAAGCCCTAGCATATTTGTAACAACTATGTTTTTCTGTAATTTTGAAGGCTTCACTGATATCACACCTTTATTTGGCAGCTATGAGTACCAATTACCTACTCTCTTGTTCTTGATAATTGATTTTTCATTCGATGGCAGTGGTGTTAGAATTCTTCTAAGAATTATTTTTACATGAGAATGTTTCTCAGTTGTGATAGCTATTGGAACATGGATGAGTTGGGTTTATCGTGGATCTTTTATACTGTAATTGTGGAATTTTGGTTCATACATAGCATTATTATGGACTATTTTATAGACTTGATCTGATCAGGCAATGTTTAAGCGAAAAAGATCAAATCGACATCATTAATGCTCAAATGAAAGAAGTAATCTCACCAACCAAGTGAACAAGAGCAAAAATGCAGAAATTCAACAAGTTGAAAATCAATCTATTGATAAAAATCAAGCGCCTACAGGTTGGTTTTGCTAGTCTTGTGATGATTCATTGATGACACGCATGGACATCAATCCCATTACTTGAAGGATGTTTACAGAGCTTATGAGCATGCTCATATGCATATATGTGTATGTATGCATGCATATTTAGGGCAAAGTTAGAAATGAAAAATGTAAAAGGTTTGTCCTACGGTTGGTTTCACATGACAGACAGAAACAATGCATTCTCTTTCTTTCTCTGAAGTTTTCTCAATTTTTGATCCACAACACACTCATATATACCTGTTACTTTTCCCTCATAATGACTTGTAGTCAACACCGAAGCATCTTCCATGAAATTAATTGCTTACATATATGGCATGTTGGAGCATCTAATTTTATATTAATTATTTTAAATTGTTGTTACATGTTTCAATTTTTACATTAAAAAATTATAGTACATTGGATGTATATTAACAATTCTCCCACTTGTTTGTTTCTTCTACAACTCTTGTTGTCCCCTCTCTACTCTAGCCTCTTATTTTGCACTCTTCATTTATTATTTACTTTTTGTGATGTTGTGATATTTTTTATCCTTCTAAAAATCAAAGAAATTGAATATATTTATAGTCTTTTTTCCTTTTACTTTATGTATTTTTTAATACAAAATAAAAGAAACACATTAGTCAAAAAAAGGTTGTTTTTTAGTTACTTCGTACAATGAATGGACACCTTAAATCAAGGTAAAGACTATTTGAATGATGCATTATAGTAAGCAAAAGATGTCTTGTACGTATACATGTGGATAAGAAGGTTTACATTTTCAAAGTCCATTATGCAATTATGTTAACATAGTGGATTGGACTAACCTTTTATTAGTCAAATAAAGATGATTTCTCACATGGGATTTAAATGTTTATACATTTGAGCCAAACAAAGAATCTTAAGTCACTTTTTTATTAATTCAAGCTGACATTATTTATGTCAAAATGTTTTAATTCATAGATACCAAAATTAGCTCATCAGCTAATTTCGTATCTCTTTCCTAACTTTTACTACAAAGTAATAGCAAAGAGACAAAAATAAAAGCTTAACTGTATTCATGCGGATTTAAAGACTTCTGGCACAAAATAGAAAGCAATTTCCTTCTCGTTTTGCTTTGATTCCTATTTTAAATTTTAATTGGAACTTAAATATATAAATAAGAGTTGATTTGCCATGAAAAAGAGAATCACCATCATGTTATGGAATTGATATATATTCCTGTATTATTTTTAATATTTTAGGGTTTATTCTTATCATTGTTTCAAATGATCATATTATAGGAATTTATTGTTACATAAATCTTGCATATGCAAATTTACATTTATCACCATTTCAATTTTAAATGAATCTTATCATTGTTATTTTTAGAAATTCATATTTATCAAAGTGGGCACATAAATGGTCAACAAAGTAATGCTCTAATTGATCTTCAGGATTTTATTTATGATTTTAAAACTCTTATGATTCTTTTTGTTCATAATCCCATTACGTTTTTGTCACTTTTGTTATTTATATGTTGATTATGTGTCTGTATTATCCATATTTTGACTAGATATTGTTGTTGCTTCCAAACAAAGACTTGGGCCAACAAAATAGAAATTTATACATAATAAAAATAAGCTTATTCAAGTAGGTTTCAATGTTTATGAACAAGGTATTGGAGAAGGTGGTAAAGCATTAGGATAATTTATTGGTTATATTGCACGTGATTATCAATAATGCCTCTTAATTTTACTGATTGGAGACATGTGCCAGATAATGTTAAATAAAATATCATAAGTATATTGGAGGTATGTTAGTTATCTTTTTATATTTTTTAAAATATTTAATTAAAAATGAGTGTTTTGATTAATTTTTAAATTATATTATAGTCAAAATTTATTATAAATTAGGATATTAATGAAAAATGGATTAATGAGAAATTAGCCCACTGTTAGAGAAATAAAAAATCTACACTAAAGAATAAATATATTGAATTAAGGAATGATGTGGAGAAAATAATTTGTTTTAAGGATGAGGTAGGAGAAGAACAATGAAATTAGTCGATTGAATATTGAGAGTCAGAGAATGACAAATAAGAATGCTTTACTTTAGTTCATTTAAATATTACCTTTATATTATAAATAAATTACTTCTGAACATATTTTGGTTGTAGGATCATAGTAAAACTACCAAAGCTAATCGTGCAAAGTTGAAGACAAATCATGCGGCATGAACTAAAAGCTTTGTAAAGATTCGACATGAATTAGTTAATTAATCATTATACTTATATTATTCTTGATTAATATAAATTATATTATACTTATACAAACTTGCTTGTTTCATTATAGAAATCTAAAGATCTTGAAGGTAAAGGGCTGGACAAAATAACAATGTTTATTGTCACTCACACAAAGAAAAATGGTCAACTTGTTGATTTGAAATCTGGAGAGGCAATTGTTAATCTTAAGTATAAATAATTATTTCATAGTTTATTTTAAATGTATGTGTATGTTGTTGATGCTGATAATTTTTTGAGGAGATTGTTGATGATGTCGGATGGGATCTAAGATGCAAGTAGTTTTGGTGATTTTATAAAAATCGTTAAACTATATGTATAGATATGTGTGATACGTGCCTAAGAATTTTTTTGTGTGTGTATGTGTGTCATGTGCATAAGAAGGTGTGTGTGTGTCACGTGCATAAGGGTCATGCATCAAACAAATTAGGAATAGTGTTATGAAAGAATATAATAGTGTTATATGTGTATTCTATTATTATTATTTTTATTTCTTTTTTAATTTCCTTTAAACTAGTTAGGTTGTCCTACTTTTACAACAAAATTAAAGGAAAAAAAAAAGTTAAAGAAACTCTTTATATCTTCTCTTCTAATGCTAAAGTCTATCGCAGATTCATATTACATTGGGCCAGACATAACGTGTGTCTTTCACTTGTTCTGAGTTTCGTATGCATGTATACATCCTCTTCCTATGCTAGTAACTTACAGAACTTACACTTTACTCTCTCTTGTAATTTTTTGCAAAATATTGTCAATGAGAAAAATTATACCTAATTTTTTTTTTTAATTTTGTATGTTAATTTGCTTATTATTTAGGACTTGCAAAGTGAAATGAATAAGCTTGTTAATCAATAGCCAAGTGCATCGAAGAATTAAATTTTTTCTCAAGTTTTGAACCATGGTAAAAATTCTTGTCTTATTTACGGGCATGGGATTTGTAGAGTAGATGTTTATGGTCTTCAACCATGCTGACGTGAGGCATTAAAAATGTTGGAAGAAGAGCGAAGCCGCAGCCAAGTTGCAAAAGAAAAAATATACCAAATGGAAAAGAAAATGAAAGAATTTAAATCCACACTTGCAAAAGTTTTGGCATGTGTTAGACAGTAAAATGAGACAAATTAATACATTTAGAAACGTTAATTAATATATGACTTCGAATTCTTTGAAATTTAAATGTTATGAGAATTAGTGAATAGTTTTGAATTTATTTTATTTTTAAATTTAATTGTGTCAATTAACAGATAATTATAAAACAAATAAAACTAAATATTTTTTATTTATATTAGAAAAATAGTTAGTTCTATTTATTTTTTAAATAATTTATTATTTAATGATGATGATTAATATATATTGTCATAAATTTTAAAGATTAATGTCCCTATTTATATTAGTTGATGAAGTAATTAAATTAATTAATATTTTTTGTGACACAAAATGACACTATTTTAATGACATAATTAAGAGTTAGTAGTTATAATATTAGAGACACATTTGCTAGTCACTATTTGTATATTAATGACAAAATGAATTGTCCCTAATATATGATATGAAATACATTTAACTGTTATTATTTAAATAAATAAGAATATTATCTATTGTCACTAAATATTTAATTATGACATATGAATTTGTCACTATTTAAATTACTAGTGACATAATAAATAATCATTAAATACATTAAAGTGACATATAAAATAGTTACTACATAAAAGTTTATGAACAAAATTATTAGTTCCAAAATAATTATATAGTAACTTTTTTTACTTTTGTCATTATTTTTTATTAATCAATATTTGTCGTTATAAAATAATTGTTAGTGACAAATATAGTGACACATATAATAAAATGTCATTATATCTTTATGACGGTTACTAAACTGTTATCATATGAATTAGTAACAGTGACAAATGCGACACATAAGTAACAACAATTTTTTTGTCACTTAATATATTTAGGAACAAATAATATTTTATAGAGACAAAAATTTTTCACCACAATATATGACTTTTTTTTTAGTGGCATTAGCTGTAAGCTTGTAATTGTTTCTAGGGTTTCTCCCATTGTATTATATATTCATTTGAATTACTGTAATCATTCAATTCCATTAATACAAGAAATACATTTCACAGGTGTCAGTTGCTTTACTCCTTTTTAGACTTGGTATCAGAGCTTACAGGTTACCACTTCAATGGCTAACAATGCAATAGTTTTTGGATTTGTAACAAACACCACAACCTCTGCCACACCCATTTTGCCATAAACTAACCTCTCTTTCCCTACTTTTGTAAAATTCGATTGGGACAATTTTGTCATATGGAAAACATAGGTTTTGCTTATGGTTTGTAGCAATAACCTTAAAGGTTACATAGATTGCTCAAGGCAGATTCCAATCACACACAACACCATAATTGATGAATTTCAAAGCATAGTCACCATTAAGAATCTTGCAATATTTAATGGAGGAAATATGATTAATTTCTCCTTAGTTGTTTATTATCCACCATGAGAAAAACTATGCTTCCTTGTTTGACAGACTATAATAATTCTAAAGTCTTGCCATATGCAAGATACACTTATCACATTCTTATGCTTGAATCATGTAGCTGAAAAATTAGCTTCAAGCCAACAAAAAGATGTCACAAATTATGTCTAATTACTTCATCAAGATGAGAACTGTAACTAATGCTCTATCCATGTCAATAAAATTTGTGAATGGTGAAGACTTGGTTGAGTACATCTTACGGGGTCTTGGTTTTGAGTATGACCTTTTTATGGTCAATATATCTTTAAGGATAAACACTTTGTTGTTAGAAAATGCCTATAAAAAATTGTTGATTTTTGAAAATAGGATTCAGCATAATAATATCACTACAAATGCATACATGAAAGTTAACGTTACTATTAACAATTATGGTACGAATGGAAATACAAGAAAAAATAAAACAAGGGGCTAAGGCAAATCTACTCAAGGCAAACCAAGCTAACATACTTGATTTGTAACAAAAATAGGGATTTAACATTAACTTGTTAGTACAAATTTAAAAAGAAGTTTGGTCCCAAAAATGTAGTCCCAAGTGAGCAAACATCAGCCTATGTAATAGCAAGAGAAGAAAGAGGCGATAATGGTTAATAGCTCAATAATAATGCCACAAACCATGTAACAAATGACTTGAGCAACCTTTCTGTCGAAACTAAATAAAATAGTAAAGACATACATAGGAAGTAACTGTTTGTATGTAAAGAATAATAAAACTATCATTTTAAAAAGCATTTTGTTTGTGTCCAAGATAGCCAAAAATCTCTTTTAGTATATCAAAACTTGTGAAAGATAATAATTTGAATGTTCAGCTTAATGATGATATATGTGTTATGAAGGACAAGAAGGGAAAGATGTTATTGAAGGAATGGTTAAAAATGGTCTTTACTTATTGAGAAACTTGAAGAAGATTGATGGATAAACTACAAGTCTTTTACAAGTCTAAGTCTAAGTTCTTTGTTTGCCTCAATTGACAAAACACTTGTTTGTTTGCAAAATGAATCAAGTCAAGTTGCAGTCGAAAGCCATAGAGTAAATGATAATTTTGTTTATGTTTTAAATTGTCTACACAAAAGACTTGGTTACCCCAATGATCAAATCTTGAAAAAAAAAATCCTTGACTCTTGCAAAAATTTCAACAAAATAAAAGCCAATCTTCTTTATATTTTGAAGCATGTCAATATAGAAATAATCACAAATTTTCATTCAAAAGTAATAAAACCAAAACCACAAGATCATTAGAGATTATATACCCTAGCTTACAGTGTCCAACTCTTGAAATATTAGGTGATAGTTTCAAATATTTCTTGAGCATAGTAAATGATTATTCAATATTTTTTTGATCTTTCCATTAGCCAACATAGCTCAAACAATATCAACAATAATCTATTTCAAACAACAAATTGAAAAACACTTTTGGAATTGAAAGTAAAACATTGCAGACTGACTGGGAAGTAAGTTCACACCTTTGGAATTATTTTTGAAAGAAAAATGAGTATTTTTCACATGCACATGTCTAAACACATCACACTAAAATAGTAAAGTGGAGAGAAGACATGGCACATAGTGAAAATGGGGTTAACGTTAATGGCACAAGCACACTTACCAATAAGATTTTGATTTTAAGCCTTTGAAACTATTATTTACTTGATAAATGACTTCCAACAACCATCTTGAATGACATATTACTTTCCCAAATGCTTTATAATAGAAAACTAGATTACTTTTTTAATCCTTTCCCAAAACTTTTAGTTGTGCCAATTTTTCACACCTTAAGCCTTATAATTCCTATAAGCTTTAATATCACACATTCAAGTGTATTTTTGCTGGCTATAACAATAAGCATTAGGTATACAAATGCCTACACAATTCAGGAATATTGTATATAGTTGGACATCTAGTCTTTCAAAACCAATGAAAATACATCAAACATAAGTTTGAATCATAGTTCCTTTAAGTTCTTAATTTTAATTTAGTATGGATCCAACTTTAGAATAACACTTCTTGAGTAATCTTGCAAAAGCGCAAACTCCTTAAACAAACATAATAAAGATCTTCCTCAAACATACAAACCATACAAAATTTGATAAACCATGCACCACATTAGCCATAGCCTAATTATCATGATATAGCAGATAATGATCATGAAACTGAAACGCAAAGTCTTTAATAACCATTACAATAGTTCTTCTTAAACAGTCACCTAATGGTAACTAGATCAAAGGATGGAATTTTCATTTCTAAAATCTTCTTTACTTAAAATCATTCACTACACATTGAAATATTTTTCAATAACATTGAAGAAGGCATGACTGATAGTACGTAGATGAAAGCCATGGAAGAAAAATATCAAAAACTATAAAACAAAACATATGGTCACTTGTTCCTTTAATACCAGATACAAAAATTATAGGAAACATATGGCTCTTTAGAGTCAAGTACAAGCCAGATGGATCAGTGGATATGTACAAGGTTAGATTGGTGGCCAAAAGGTACCATCAAATAGCTAGTGTGGACTTCACTAAAACCTTTAACCTAATAGTGAGGTCTATAATAATTAGGGTAATATTTATCATTGCTATTATGTATGAATGGGACATTAAACAAGCTGTGTCAATAATGCCTTTTCAAATAGATAATCAGTTGAAGAGGTATTCATGGCTCAACTAGAGGGCTTTGAAGATAGCAAACACCTAAATCACATTTGCAATTTTTATAAGGCATTATATGGATTGAAACAAACTCATGAGCCAAGTATTAAAGTTTGACACATTGCTATTCATTTGGAAGCAAAATGAACTTGGTGATGCTTTTAATATATATACATACTTTTTATTAACTGACAACAATAATGTTCTAATAATGACATCATAAATAAGTTGAATGACCTTTTTCTTTAAAGGTGCTTGGCTTCTTGAATTACTTTCTAAGAATTCAAGTATCAAAAGACCAGTATGACATGCATCTATGTCAAAATAAATATAATCAAAATTTACTTAGTAAAACAAGAATGGAAGACTTAAAAAAAATTATAACTTCCATGAATACAAGTGAAAAGCTGTTAAGAGACAATGGAACTCAATTTCATTATTCATCTCTTTATAAAAGTGTTATAAATGTTTTGCAATACTTGGCTTTTACAAGATTTGAGATTGCATACAGTGTAAATAAGCTAAGCCAATACACGAAAGTCTAAAATAGTGCCATTAAATAGCTTGTAAAAAAGTGCTTAGATATTTATCAGGAACAATAAGTCATGGACTCTACTCCTGAAGGAAGAATGGAGATAACATGGTTTACAGATGTTGATTAGTCTAGTGACAGTATGATAGGAGGTTTACAAGTTAATACAACATCTTCCTTAATAAAATCTTGTCTTTTGGAGCTTGAGGAAGCAAAAGGTAGTTGTTAAGTTCTCAATTGAATCTAAATACCAGCCCTTATCTTTGACAAGAGCATAAGCCATGTGGCTAAAATTACGAATTATAGAATTAAACATGAAGATAATTCAGAAACCCAACATTTATTGTGATAACACAAGTTTAGCATCATTACCTACAAATCCAGTATTTCATGGCAGGTCAAAGCACATTGAGATTAATGTGCGTTGTATTAAAGAAAAAGTTACAGCAGAAAAGCTTGAAGTTAGGTATGTTCCCTCCAAAGATCAACTGGTAGATAATTTAAAAGTTCGAGAACCAAGCTCAACATTCTGCCAGAATGCTAAGCTTAAAGGAAAGTTTTAACCAAGTAAATACTTTGTTAAATTTTAATAAAGTGTTAATCATATTTAAAGCTGTTTATGAGGTCTGTAACTATTTGACAAGCAAAATTCCTTCATTGAAAGACAAGGCAGAAAACTAAAACCAGTTGTTATTTTACCTCCAAGAGAAATTGTCGTAAACTTAGTCGTTTATTATTTTACTCTTGTTACTATAGCAAATAGTACCTTTGACAGCATTAGGTGTAAGCTTGTAATTGTTTCTAGGGTTTCTTTCCTTGTCCCATATATTCGTATCAATAACTGTAATCACTCAGTTCAATCAATACAAGAAATACATTCTACAGATACCGATTGCTTTATTCTTTTTTAGACAGAGAAGATAAATAACAATGAATAAATATTTACAAAAGACTGTTTTGGCATTATTTTAAGTGTTATCAAAAGTACTATAATTTTAAATTTGTTTTAAAAGTGTGTATTTCATAGAGGAGTTTAACGAGAAGTTTAAAAGGATTTTAATAGCATCACTCTAAAATATTTTTAGCAAATAGATTATTTTTTAACAAAGAATAATTAATTTATTCTTTGTCTCTTTAATATAGAATACATTTGTGGGTTGTCTTCAAATGGGAAAGGCGAGCTCTCTCCGTCTGGACAAGTTTCTTTGTCTGCGAATTTTTGGTTCTAGTTAGAATTAATTATTTTAGAAATTCTTTATTCTTCATTCAACTTAGGTTTATTATATGAAATGCTATTAGATATGTTAATTAATTCATAACTTCCAAGTTAAAATATGGTATATATTTTTACTCGGCTGCATTAGAAAAAAAATAAGTTTATCCTATTATAAAATGGTATATATTTTACTCTAAAGGCAATTTTTTTTCAATTAATACAATAATTTTTCAAAAATTCTGTGTCATATTGTCTTTTTAAGTTTTCACTACATCAATCGGTATCTGAGCGAAGGTTTAATCCTAATATGTAGGTAACAACGATCATGCAGATAATCGCTCTGCTACTGAAGATCAGAAAGTGAGGGTTCTGACGACAACAAACACAAATTGTCATTCAAAAATACCTCTCCTCTTAAGAAGCTCAACATTTTTTAAACCATATAATAAGGCCACGGCCTTTGCCCAGAGAAATGTCTCACCTGTTCGCTAAAAGAAAAAATATCATCAAACAATTTCAGAACAACATAGAATTTACTACATGATTATATGATAGCAACGTCAACCGATTGTTTATTACAAAATAATGAATCAAAGAATTGTATTATAACACAATTGAAAATTGAAAATTGAATGAAACTTTTTCAGCATTCATGCTAATCAGTTGACAATACTGCAAACTGTTCGTATTTGACCTGCAGAACCAGTGAGTGGGTCGATATCTCCCATCTTTATCATGGCAGCTGCGAAATCAGATTTGAATTTTGAAGGGTTTTTGCTATACTTCTCCACAATACTGTCGGTGGATCCACCATTAAAGAGTACTTGGTCTGATGCAAGAAGACCCTTTTTCTGAATAAGATTCTTGAAGTAATTGTTATCAAAAGAATTGGGTGTAACCAAATCAAGTGGTGCAAGATTTGCATTACCACCAGTTGCTGGACACTGTCGTCTTCGAGTGCTAGCAAAGCCATCATCAATAACGCTTTGATTGTTATAAATCCTATCACGGAAAGTAACACATTGTGCTTGGCCAATTGTGTGGGATCCTGAAAGGGCAACCATGTCTCTTGCATTCAAACCTTTGCTACCGAATAAAGCAATAAGCCTTTCAAGGCTGTCTCTAAAGCTGGGGAGATTGCCTTCAGCTAAGCTTTTGCTTGCTGTAGTGGAATCTCTTCTTCCAAGTTTAACTGTCCATGATGGTCCACCAACCTGCAATAGTAATCAAAATTACCAATTATTATCATTCACTCATGCTATAAATTAATTAGAATTTAAGTCTGGCGAGTTATATGAATATGGTTTACTGACAGCAAACGATGCATCACGGGCTGCAACTGCAACAATATCAGCGCAAGAAACAACTCCAGGACAAATTCCTTCGAGTTGAGACTTGATACTATCAATGACTTCGTACCCTCTGATTGATCTGAAATTGTTAATCGCGTTTTTCTCGCTGTCGATGGAGGAGGAATCATCCAACAAAATGGATGCATCACAACCTTGAACAAAGCAATCGTGAAAATGAAGCCGAATTAGTGATGCAGCCATTCTGCGCTCTCCTGAAACAGCTGTGCGAATACCTGTTCGGATTGTCTTAAGGGCATTTGGACATGTTGTGTCGTAGAATGTTGAGGATAGTTGTGCATCACATTGAGTAGATATAATCGAGAACAATAACACCAAGAGAATAGTATAGCTATGATTTTTACGAGATGCCATTTTTGCGAGGTAGCTCTGCCGCTGTTTGAATTAGAAGTAACTAATATTAAGAGAAGATATAGCTCAGCTTTGAAAGATATGATGTTATGGAGGAACAAAATCCTTGCATGTTATTTATAGTGCTAGCTATCCTCTTGTTTGACTAATTAATCTTTTTGTTTGGTCCATGAAGGCGGCTAATTACGTAATTCACTCTCCATGGATTCATTCTATGCTTGCTGCTGCTTTCGTTCAGTGCAAAGCAAATTTATTATACATGTCAATGATTTGTGCTCGTTTAATTTAATTATACTGTTCGTCCTCGTAGTTTACTTATTTTTTATTTTTTATTTTTCCTTGTGCATACCTTCTCCTGTAACTATTGCTGCTATATGGAACTCGTAAACCAAAAGAATATGGTGTCCTTATCTTAATTTTATTTAAGCATTTTTTCAACGGCGAAAAATTCATCAGGGTAATTAAATTGGGACCCCTATATTGTGCCCAAATAATACATAAAGCCTACCGTTTATCAATATTTGTCATACGGATCCTTACCTTTAAATTTGGTCAAAATCCTATTAAGCAAAATTAACGATGAACTACAATAACCCAAAAAAACCTTTGAAGCAAATAAGTCCTTTAATATTTTAAGTTCATAAGAAACATATCACTATATATGTATGTACGTACGTATGTATGTATGTATTAGTAAAAAAAAAAAATAACATAAGGTGTATAGCATAACTTATCAAGTAAAAAATAAAAAAATTTACTACAACCTTACCTTTATTAAATTAATTTTATTTAATAAATTATCTTTTAAAAAATGTTAACCTCTCAAGTGCTATTTATAATTTCTTTGATTTGGACCATTTTAATTTTTTTTAACAACATTCATGCTAAAAGCTATAATTAAAATCCTAAGTACTTTTTCTTTCTTATGCTTGGTACAAAATTTTTTTATTTATTTTATTTAGCAAGTTATTTTTCTTATAGATATTCAATTTAGAAAATAGATTTTTTGGATATAAATAGTTAATAATTTATTTTTTTAATAGATTTTAACTAGAGTTTGATATAGGGGCTTGTGTACAATAATGCACAAAATATATTCTTAGTCATTATTTTACTGAAAGTCAGGGACCCGGATGTCATGATCCCCAAAATCATTCTGACCTGGTTAGGCCAACGAACGCGGCTTCCTGAGCTGAGCTAGCTAGTAATAGGTTGAATTAGGGGAGGATGAAACTTTCCCCAACTCCTCTTGACTCTTACTGCGTCCTTTGCATCTACTTGGTCAACAGGTGTTAGCCCCCTCTCTTTCCTGGAATGTCCCTTTCATGGATTTATTCGTCTAGTGTTATTAATTGTCTAAACGTTTTCTTAATTTTAAATTTGTAAAGATGAATATTATGTTAGTCTAAAAATCAAATTAAACAATAGAGGGCATGTTATAAGAGCTAAAGAGTTATCATCACTCGACAACTCTAATTTGTGCACACCACTACATGTGATTTAGAAAAAAAAAAAATCATGTGATAGTATTTTTGTGCCCAAAAATTTGCATCTTCACCAATCTTTTAGATATACTTAATGGTTAATGTGTTTATTTACTATTATAAATTATTTATTAGAAATTAATTTTATTATTTATTTTAAATATATTATTATCATGTCACGGTCTCTTTCTAATTTTTTAAATACTAAAAAATTTCAATTTCTGTGTAATTTTTATAATATTAAAAAGTCTCAATCTCTCTCTAATTTTTATAATACTAAAATGTCTTAATATATTGGTAATATATATATATATATATATATCTATGTATGTATTGTATACAAATAAATTATTAATATTTGACTTGATAAACTCTTTTATAAAAGATAAAACAAGAAGCAAAATGCCAAAATTATGTTCTCAGCTAGTAATTAATGAGTAATTAATTAACTACCTTGGCGTAGGCTTACTGTAGAAATTCCAAGCATTAGAAGAAGGATAGAATAGGATAGCGGTATATGGCTTGTTTTTAGATGGTGCTGCAGCCCACGTGCATAATTAATTATTCTATACTAATATTAATTAATCAGTATTAGTCAAATCATAATATAGGCATTAAGAACTTGCGACAAATCCTGATTGCACCATCATGTGAAATGTTACATTCTCTTAAAATGTATTTGCAATTCTCAACATTCTAAATTGGCCAATCGATACAGCTTGCGGTTTTAGCGCGGATTGGATTATTTTGACTGCAATATTTTTTAATTGGTTTCAGCAGCCAAACTAACCAGCCAGACGATGAAAACATAAAAACATGCAAGCCAGCTGGCCCCAAATTAACTACGAAGCCAAATGATATCAATAAAATAATGCACAATCCTTATAATGCATGATGCTCAATTAATTCTCTATTAGAATCTTGACTTTAATCATGATCAATAACAAGACTTAACTCGAACAAACACAAATTAAATTGAATAAAAATACAAATAAATCAAATAAATACATTAACAAAGAAGAATTTACATGGTTTGTTAGTATGCCCGCATCTAAGGTAGCAAATATGAAATTTGAGCTTTATTTCCAAAAATTAAGATTAAAGTGTAGAGGATTGAATAAACTTTTTAATGAGTACTCATATGTCAAGAATAGTCATATACATTGAAAGTTATGGGCCTCAAAATATCCACCAAAAATTAGTCAATTTCTAGTTTCTGCTTAAAAGAATAACAAATGGACAAAATAAAAAAAATATTTAATTTTAATCCATGTCAATAATAAACAAACAAAATTAAAAAAAAAAACATTTAATTTTAATCCATATCGGCAGCTATTGAGCACACCCTAATTAACTTCTAAAGACACTTCACTCTTTACAAATTTCCATCTTGTCTGTAAGAAGCTAAAACTCTACTTGCTTTTAAACTCTTCCAACTAATCAGAACTAGTAATGTTTGCTAAGCTTAAACACAAGTCAAATTTAGCAATTGGAAGTACTTTTGTTAATATATTAACAAGATTCACATTTTTGTGAATTTTCTCAAGCAAAATAGAACCCAATATTTTCTGACATCTATATGTTTTGATCTTTCATGATAGACTTGTTTCATTGAGAGAAATATAGTGCTTTGATAGTGGTTACAGAAGAGTGTTATAGGTTTAGATTCTTTCCATAGCTTATTAACAAGCCACTTTAGTTAGAATCACTCTTAACAGTCTCAGTTAATGCTATAAATTCAACTTTAGTTGAAGATAAAATAACAATGGTTTGCAAACATGATTTTCAGCTAACAAGACACTGATTCAAGGTAAATAAGTAACTAGTTGTTGATCTTCTTTTATCCAAATCCCCTACAAAGCTAAATTTGAGTAACCACACAGCTTGTCAATAACTTTTTTGCATCCTCCATATACCAATTCATAATCTATTGTCCCTTTCAAATACCTAAGTATCCCTTTGACAACATTCTAATGCAATCTTCCTAGTTTACTCATATACCTGCTAACCAAACTAACTACATAAGCTAGGTTTGGCCTAGTACATACCATTGCATATATAAGGCTGTAACAACCTATGCATATGGTATGTTTTGCACCTACAATTCTTCTTTTGTTACTAATGGTGATTAAGAAGTTGACAACCTGAAATGATTTTCCATTAAAGTCTTGATAGGTTTGCATTCATCCATATTAAACTTGCATAAAACCTTTTAAAAATAGTCTTTCTAATTTAGAAATAACAACTTTTCATCTTTTTTCTTGAGAATGTCTATGTCAAAAATTTTACTTACACTTTCCATATCCTTCATTTCAGATTCTCTATTAAATAACACATTTAGCTTATCTATTTCTTGCTTGTATTTACATGCTATAAACATGTCATTAATATATAATAGGAGAAATAAAGCTCCAATTTTGATCCAAGTGATGAAAATAAAAATAACCATCATGAAGACTTTTAGAATAACCATATGCAACCATAACTCATTAAACCTCTTATATTATTGTCTAAGAGATTACTTTAAGTTATAAAAAGACTTTTCAAGCAAACAAACATTATCTCCATTTATTGGTTCCACAAGACTCTCAAGTTGTTCCATAAGTGTCTGTTCTTTAAGTCTTCCATGAAGAAAAGTTGTCTTAACATCTAGCTTATCCAATTCCATATTCAATACAACAACCACTGTTAGTAATACCTTTTTTGAACTATGTTTAACAACAAGTGAGAAATCTTCATTAAAGTATATCCCTTGCCTTTGAATAAAGCCTCTAGCAATCAATCTTATTTTGTTTCTTACTAAATTAACCTTTAAAATTCATTCCTTCCCCTTAAAAGTCCATTTATAATTGACAACCTTTTTTCCTTTGTTCTTGGAATTACTTTTTAAGTTTTATTCTTAAACGAATATTCCATTTCATCAACCATAGTCTCTTGCCACAACACTTTATCCTTCCTATTTACAGCTTTTAAATAACTTATTGGCTTGCCATCATTCAATTCTTCAACAAACAATAAAGCAAAGGCCATTAAATCTATAAATGCATACTTGATTGGAGGTTTAATATGCCTTTTTGTCCTCTCCCATACCAACTTATATTCTAATAGTAGGCCCAGACATTCATGCTCCTTTTTAAATTATTGTTGGCCTGCCTGCTTGTCCACTTTAATTTCAACAATAACCTTCTCAAGTTTATTTGTTATTTTCTTACATGTAGATATCTTATTTAGACACATTATGACCTTCTCATTAAAGACTATATCCTTATTAATTATGTACTTAGTAGGCTTAGTGCTTAAATACCAAATTTATAACCATTGACTCCTTCTAGAATGAAGATGTCCCTTAATGTTATTGACTCAAGTTTCCCTTGACTTACATGTACATAAGCCGAACAACCAAAACTTTTGGGATTTTCATAATTTGTAGGTTTGTCATTCCACTTCTTCTCAGGTGTCATGAATTCAAAGTTTATAGATGGACTTTTATTCATCAAGTAGTATGTTATGTTCATTGCTTCCACCTAGAAAACTTTGTCTAACTTAAAATTAACTAGTATGTATCTTATCTTATCAGACAATGTTCTATTTATTCTTTTTGCCAAGTTATTCTATTAAGGTTTATATCTTACAGTTTTATTCCTTACAATTTTATTTTCTTAACAAAATTAATCAAATTTATGGGTACAAAACTTTAAATCATTGTCAATCCCTAGCCTTTTAACCCCTTTCCCATTTTGATTCTCTAAGAGGTTCTTTCAATTATTAAACTTCTCAAATACTTGATTTTATATTTAAGAAAATACTTACCACCATTAAAAGACAAGGCTTGATCAAGCCCCCACAAATTTAAAGGTTCATTTTGTGTTATGGTAAACTCTAGCCTTGTAACCTTTCTCAAAATATAATTTTTACATAAATCAAATGACTCTATCTTGTCGCTTCTCAAAAGGCTTTCCCTACAAAGTTACTTTAATCCTTTCTTACTCATGTGGCCTAACCTTAGTGCTATAACTTGGTTTTATTAAGTTATGATTCAAATAACAAGGAAATGTTACCTATCAAAATGGTTCCTTATAGGATATACAACCTATTCATCCCTTTTCCCTTCATTAAGATCATTGATCCCTTGCATACTTTCAAATTCTCATTTTCTACTTTGAAAGTATAGCTTGAGCTGTCTAGTATTCCTATGGATATCAGGTTTTCTTCTTTTTAATTTTGGCACATGCCTATTTGATCAAGGGTTTTGACCATCATGCATTTTAAGCTTTACAGAACCAATCCTAATGATGATACATAAATTATTGTTCCCCATTAGTACCTTCTCTTTATTAGAAACTTTATAAGAATAAAAAAAAAATGCTTGTTGGGACACATATGAAATGAACGTCCTGATTCTAAAACTCATTAACTTGATGGTTTGTCATCAGTCACAATAAGGATATTTGAAATCTCATAGTCTTTACAAGATATGTTGTCAAAGCTTGACTTTTTTACCTTTAGTAAAATTGTAAGTGTATTAGTATTTTCATAACTTGCACTTGAAGAATGTAAATTTTTTAAAGCCTTTGTTGATCAAGAAGTTATAACAGTATTTGTAGGTTTTTCATGCCTTTTTTTTTTTATTCTTCCTTTCAAGACAATCTCTCTTGAAATGCCCTCCTTTCTTGCAATGAAAGCTTTTTTTTTTCTTCATTTTTAACTTAAACTTTTCCTTGTTTTGTTTCCTGACATCTTTCTTCTTTGTTCTTCCTTTAGCTGAAAGCCTTTCACCTATATTTGATTCTTTCCATTCATTTTTCTATAATTCTTTTGTATTCAATGCAGCCTTCATATCTTTTATTGATAATGTTTCCTTATCCTATAATAAAGTATCCATAAAATGCTCTTATGAGTCTGGCAAAGATCTCAAAAGCATTAATGCCCAATCTTCATCATTCACTTTGATATTTATTGCTCCAAGATTTGAAATTATCTTGTTATAGTTATCAAGGTGCTCTCGTATTGATATTCTAGGATGTATAGAGAAATTATATAGTTGTCTTTTTCTATACAATTTATTTGTAAAAATTTCATCATAAACAAACTTTTTAATTTCAAGCATAAGGAAGTAGCTGTAGGTTGCTTCGATACCTTTCTTAGAACTTCATCACTCAAACTTAAAATTATGTCACCATGTGCCTTTCTTAGTAAGTCTTTCTTCTCTTTTTCACTCAAGGTTATTGGAAGATTCCTTTCACTAGCAAAAGCTTAATTGATGGCAATCTCTCTAGCTTTAAAGATAGCCTTGCAAGGCTTATTGCAAGAGACATGGTTTTTTTTCAAGTTCCCATACAATTGGTCAAGCACAATCTTTTACTTTTGAGATAAGATTTTTAACATTCAAAGTGTTATTGATGTTGGCTTTACCAACACTCAAAGACGTTAGTGTCTAGCAACTGGTGGTGATAGAAATCTTGCACCACTTAATTTGGTTACACCCAATTCTTTGATAACAATTACTTCAACAATCTTATTCAGACCAAGTAATCTATAATGGTGGATCTACAAATAGTATTGTTAATGAGTATGGCAAAAACCCTTCCAAATTCAAATCCGATTTTGCAACAACCATGATAAAGATAGGGGATATCAACCCTATCATAGGTGTTGCAAATCAAATACAAAGAGTTTGCAATATTGTTAACTAATTATGAAATGTTGTAAAATTTTGTTCAATTTTCAAATTTTCAATTGTGTTATAAATCAATACTTTGATAGAATATGTTGTAATACATAATATAATGACATTATTGTCATTTTCATTTTTCAAAATTAGTGCTTATAAAATTTTTAATTTCCATAATTTTCATATCCAAATAGTTATTTTAATTTTTTTTTTTATTAATTCAAACATAGAAATGTGAATTTACTCCAATAATATGTCGAATATGATTGAGTTAAAAGTTAAAGTTTAAAGCTAAGTCTCAAACATTTCTTTTTAAACCTTTTTTTTTTCATCTATACATACATACATGCATACATACATGCATGCATATATATATATATATATATATATAGAGAGAGAGAGAGAGAGAGAGAGAAAGAAATTGAGATATATTTATGATATATTTATGACTGATGTCATGAAGAAGGTCCACACAATCTATTGTTACTCACCATCACAAAATTGACTTAGGGATTAAAAAAAGTTAGAGATTAATATAAAATAATCTTAAAAATATAAAATAAAGCAGTCTTTAATTTATATTTTAAAGAGTATATTTTTTTCTTTAAATATTGATTTTATACAATGTAGGAGCAAAAATATATTATTCGCTATGAACCATCTATCTTAACTGTAAAAACTAACGCTTTGGGAGTAGGATCTGAACTTACAAAACTATTTGAAAAGAACTATGTACGTTATAAATACGAAGCAGAGTGAAATCTAAAATAAAGTAAAAAAAAAAGGCCAAAAGATCAACCTTTAAAACCTACAGCGTAGCAGTCAAATTGAATTGCGATAATAGCAACAGAATCCCCAAAATTTGTAGAAATATTAAATAAGGCCACCATTTTTTTGATTTTATCGTCCATGTTCCTGCAGTCAAATTATACTTAAAACCTCTTTACTAATTAATAATTTTACTGTATACCCTAAATCCTTTTGAAATATATAAGCTTTTGATTTTTTATTTTTGATAAATAAATCACTGAATGAAATATCTATATATATATATATATATATATTAGAATTTAGGGTTCATATGTGAATTATCTTGGCAAAAGAAATAAATCAAAATTTTTACACCAAGTGGAAAAAATAAGTAAGATTTTACATTAGGAATAATTTCTAATATGAATTTTGTCAAAAATAAAGTATCAAAATCAAGAAATTATTGAAATTCTTTCATCTTTATTTGTTACCTTGTCTCATTTTAAATTCAGTAACTAATTTGTTATGAAGCTTAAAAATTTAATGGCAGAGATCACACGAAACTATGATACAATACTATGTTTTTATTTATTATTTCACTAAAATACAGGAACCCGAACGTTCTCTCTTTTTGACTGTTAACAGCATTAATTGACTTTTAACTTTACAAAATGACATTTTTAACTTTTGTTCGAAAGTCGTACAACAAAGAAAATAAAACTGTGATCCTTTATGATAAATATTTGTTTGAATTGATTTTCATAATGCTACTCTTCTTTCTTTCTTTTTTCTAATATAAACTTTTAATTTTGGTAAAATTCTATTTTCACGTTTCTACTTTTTCAATAAAATAAATAAATAAGAGAAAGGAAGAAGGATTGTACTATAAGTCAAATTTTGGTAAAAAAATATATATATCTATTCATGCCCTTCGTATCAACGTTACACTGTAAATTTATATCTATAAATATTTGCCCTTGTGTGTAGTTGCTTCAATAGAATGGAATTCAAAGACCTTTTTTCTCTCTTTCTTTTAGCAATTTTAACTATCTATTATTTTTATTTTCCCGTGATTTCGATCCTCTCTCATAATTATTATTATTATTATTATTATTATTATTTTGTAATTCTGCTTCAGTTAACTGGCCAGATCAAGAATTCAAAATTGCTTACTTATATTGTTTATAATTCTTTTTGTTATGTTTTTTTATTTATAGAAAAATATGATAATTTCTTGATTAATTTTTAAAGTAAATATGATAAAAAAAGAAAAAGAGAAGTAAGGGGTTAAAATAAACTTTTTGTTTATAATTTTTTGGTTAAATAATCCTAATGCCCTTAAAAGTGTTGACGGTCAATGGGAGGTAAGTAAAAGTTCCAGAGAGGTATGCGATAATGTCTCCTAAAAGTTCATAGTAAAGTATACATACATTATTGCTATATACATATATCAAACTCTCAATTAAATAAAAAAAAATTATTACTCTTTCACAAAAAAAAAAAAAAAACTCTTTTGTTTTCTTTTTAATTATTAGATTCCTTTGGAAGTATGAAAATAATAATAATAATAATAATAATAATAATAATAATAAAGGATAAAGTCAATATTCCAATTATTAATACAACTGTCACTTTGATTGTGGATAATTTTGACTACAATGATTTTCAATGGTTTCAATACTGTATTGCTTACACTGCAGCAAAGATAAGATAAGGAATGCATGCAATAAAAAAAAAAAAAATACTACAAGTGGCAAATAGTATATTAAATTAAACAGAAAAGTCCTTCCCAGTTCCCATACAAGTATATCATGCATGCATTTCTCCAAGTAGTTTAAGTTTGATTTGCTCTAGACACATACAAGAGCAAATTTGAAGACTTATTTGTTATTTTTTTTAAATAATTATTGGTATAACAGATTTTTGAGAAAATTAAACAGTAGAGATTGAGGCAATGTTTTATAAAAGATATGTTATTTATGACTTTACAAAAACTCAGTGGTCCTTATGTTATTAGGTCCAATGATATATTTTTTTCATTTAAAATGGTAGAGAAGGAAATTTATATGAAATTTTGTATGTTTTGGGCTTAAAACACCTGAAAAGTAAAAGGTATTTATATAAAAAATTAAAAATTAAAAATTAAAATTAAGATATTAAAATACTTTAAGATTTGTTATGTTCTGACTAAATAAAAAATAATAAATTTTTAACTAATTAATCTAAATCTACCACAAATAAATTACAATAACAAATTCAGTTAATAATTAATAAAGTAATAAAAATAAATTAGACATAAGAATTTGTTGCTACATTTTAGATAAATGAAAAGTAATAAATTTTTAATTAATTAATCTAAACCTACCATAAATAAACTACAATAATAAATTTATTCAATAATTGATAAAGTAATAAAAATAAATTAAATACAAGAATTTTTTATCAAAAAAAATTTTACGAAAATTTTTTTTATAGAATAAAACCTGTTGTTGTTTATTACTGTTTATCAATACTATTTATTACTATTAATAACATGATATTGTTACGTATTATTAATCAAATCACTGTTTATTTAATTCAATTATTTTAACATAAAATGGGTTAATATAAAATATGAAACTAACATTACACTCTAAAATTAATACAATAATTTTCTTTTAGATTTCCAAGTTACATGAGAGAATTATGTAAGCAAACAACATGGATGGAGATTTTTGTTTCAAGCATAAGGGACCAAAAAAAAAGAGAAGATTTTATTCTAGAATCGATTTCTCATTAGAATTTTGTTAAAAATAAAAAATCAAAAGTCAACTAATGCACTGAAGATAATGTTGTAATACAATCATTACATCTTCTATTTAATATATTGATTCATTGTTTTTTCTTTTTCTTATCACAGTAAGTTATTTGTTATCAATTTTGTTAATAGATTTTCCACGAAAAGCAATGGTGGGGTTTGCATGAAAATATTGTACATAAGTATGAAAATAAAAAATAAGATAAAGTCAAAATTCTAAATTTATTGATTAATACAATGTCTAAGCGTGGATAATATTGGCTACAATGATTTTCAGTGGTTTCCAACTTGCATCGCGTACATGCCAGCAAAGATATACAGTAGAAAAGAAAAAGAGTAAAATACTCTATGCGGCAACTGTTATATTAAGTAAAATGGAAAAATCCAACCCACTTGCCATATAAATATTTGTGCATGCATTTCTCGTAGTATCATTAGTTTGATTTGCTCCATACACGTAAAGCAGCAAACATAGAATGAATCAATCCAAACTATTCTGCATTTCGAGTTTTGAACAATATACACGAAGCCGCCTTCATGGACTAAACCTAAACAGGACAACCCAACTATAAATAACATGCGAGGCTTACACTTCTCCTCCATCATATCTTTCAAAACTGAGCTGCTCTAATTTCGCTATCTACTTGTAAAAATGGCTTCTCTCTCGAATTATTGCTATACCCTTCTCTTCATGTTGTTGTTCTCTGTTATCTCTACGGAATGTGGTGCGCAGCTGTCTTCAACTTTCTATGACACCACATGTCCAAATGCCCTGAATACAATCCGAACAGGTATTCGCACAGCTGTTTCAAGAGAGCGCAGGATGGCTGCGTCATTGATTCGGCTTCATTTTCATGATTGCTTTGTTCAAGGTTGTGATGCATCCATTTTGTTGGATGATTCCTCCAGCATCGATAGCGAGAAAAACGCGATTAACAATTTCAGATCAGTCAGAGGATACGAAATCATTGATAGTGTCAAGTCTCAACTCGAAGAAATTTGTCCTGGAGTCGTTTCTTGCGCTGATATTGTTGCTGTTGCAGCCCGTGATGCATCTTTTGCTGTAAGTGAACCATATTTATATAGCTATAGCTAGCCAGCCTTAATTAACTTCTAGCATGAATGGATGGTTAATTAGTTTGATAACCGCAGGTTGGTGGACCATCATGGACGGTTAAGCTTGGAAGAAGAGATTCCACTACAGCGAGCCGAAGCTTAACTGAAGGCAGTCTTCCAAGCTTTAGAGATGGCCTTGACAGCCTTATCGCTTTATTTGCTAGAAAAGGTTTGAATGCAAGAGATATGGTTGCCCTTTCAGGATCGCATACAATTGGCCAAGCGCAATGTGTTACTTTTCGTGATAGGATTTATAACAATCAAAGCGTTATAGATGCTGCCTTTGCTAGCACTCGAAGACGACAGTGTCCAGCAACTGGTGGTAATGAAAATCTCGCACCACTTGATTTGGTTACACCCAATTCTTTTGATAACAATTACTTCAAGAATCTTATTCAGAAAAAGGGCCTTCTTGAATCAGACCATGTACTCTTTAATGGTGGATCAACAGACAGTATTGTGGAGGAGTATAGCAAAAACCCTTCAAAATTCAAATCTGATTTCGCAGCAGCCATGATAAAGATGGGAGATATCGACCCTCTCACTGGTTCTGCAGGTCAAATACGAACAGTTTGCAATACCGTCAACTAATGACAAAATGCCGAAATTTTTCATTCAATTTCCAAATTTTCAATTGTTTGATAGTTCAATTCTTTGATTTTATATTTTAATAAACAATCAGATGACAATGTGGTTGAGTTGTCAAAGTGTGAGCGTATATATTTAGAGAGTAAGTGAGAGAGAGAGAGCTAGAGTATAGTTGTTATCAATATTATCAATTCTTGATTCATTCTAATAGAAAGAAAGGGCAATTCATCTCCGTTTAATTTTATGTACGAACATTCACCATCTTATAAAGGACTAGAATTTCTCACTATATGCTTTTACCAACGAAAATGGTTAAGTCTATTTGTACTTATGAAGTACTTCGAATATTTTAAAATTACTTTTCACTTGAGAAACTTATTATCACTTATTGCTTTACTTTATACACTTTTGTAGGGGTGAGCGGCAGTTTCTTAACTGAAAAAATTGGTTTCGAAATTGATTTTTTTAAGTATGTTCCAATTTTAAAGATTATTTGATTTAATTTATTTTTTGAATGTATAATTAATACAAACTCATATTCCATAAATTATTCAATTAAAAAAATAATAATATTAAAATTATTTTATTAAAACTATAAAAAGTTAATTTTATTAATTTTTAATAAATACTTTAAATTCAAATACAGCGTATGATACTAAAATTTATTACTAAATTTATATAAATATAACTCTCACATAAAATATATTGTTATTTGATTTAATAAATAATTTAATAAAGAAAACATTATTTATACATTGAGTTACATAAAAATAATTAATTAATGTATTTATAATATTTTATTTAATTTAATCTATTACATTATTTATATAATATTTTAATAAAATCGTAATATATATGTATTTATTTTAATATTATCAAATAGGCGAAGGATTAGAATCCTCAAAACTTTACACAATTTTTAAATTAATTTTTTAATAGTTAGATCAATACATCTTTAATAGTTGAGATTAAATTTGACTTAATTAATGTATGTGCTAAATTTAATTTTAACCATTGAAAGTATATTGATTCAACAGTCGAAATTTGATATAAGAAATTGTGTAAAGTTTTAGGACTCCCGATCCTTATTCTATCGAATAGAAACAATTATAATAAATAAATATATGTATGATATAATATTATTAGATATATAAAAAAATTCTTTTTCATGATATGTAATATAAAGTTAAGTATTAAAATAATATTTTTTAAATAATTCATCGTCTATTAACTCTTTTTAATAAATTATCTCTATTTTTTTTATTCACTCAATTTTTTATTTATGTATTTTATTACTTCTATAATTTAATGCTGTTAATTTAAATTTTTTGATAGAATTTAAAACTATAAAGTTGAGATACTTATGAAAATGATTTTGAGTGATTTTACTATTTTGTCCTTAAATGTGTATACTTCATATTTTAATAGAAGTTATCATGCCAACTATTCTAGTATAAGAATAAAATGTTTTAAATACCCCTGAATTTGATTAACATGTATAATATATATATATATATATATATATATATATATTATTTTTTCATTCCTTCGTCACTTTCCAAGCACTAAATAATTATGTCGTTTTTCCCACCACCAAATCAATAATCCATAAACAACTTCCTTCCAAGCAATGTTTCTTCCACCCAAAATTTGCGGTAAGTCAGTCTTACCAAATTCACAAACAACCAATGATAACTCTTTTAATTTGAAAATTTAAAAATGTCAATTGTTATTTACAAATTTGAAAATCATTATATACAATTGCATAGGATAATAATAATAAATAGGTCCATAAATTTTATTTAAATAAAAAATTATTTTAATAATTGTAATAAATTAGTCCCTAATTCTAAGACTGGCAAAATTCCTCGTCTTTGAGGGGGCACGATCCGGCCCTGTTTTTTCGCAAGATCATATTTGACCTCATTTTCAGAAAGGGCCGAAGAACATGGATGAATTTGTTCTTAATTTATCAAACAAGCTGGGGATGGCGATTACTTGTCATCCCCATCCCTTGCCCGTTACCCGTTTTGTTTATGGATTGAAAATAAAATTTTCATTATTTATAGGCTGAAATTAAAAGAAAAAAAAATCATTGTTTAAGGGCTGAAATAAAAAAATCATTATATATGGGCTAAAATTAAGAAATCTATTAGCTAAAGTTAAAAAACTTGGTTAATTTTCTTAAGCTAAAAATAAAAATTAAATATACTTTTGTTATGTATTTATTTTTGATATTTAGATTATAAAAAATCAGTTTATATTAGTTAAATTTTAAATGTTATTTGTTCTATTTTTATATAATTATTAATTAATATAAACTAAATATGATTTTGTTATGCATTGATTTTTGATAGCTAAATTGTAAGAAAATAATTTATATTTATTAAATATTAATTGTTATTTGTTCTCATTTTATATTATTCGTTATTGATATAAACTAGATATATATTTATTTTTGATATTTTTGATATGTAGATTGTAAAATTTTGATTTATATATTAGTTAAACATTATTTGTTCTAATTTTATATTATTAATAATTGATATAAAGTAAATATGCTTTTGTTACAATAAAAAAAAAAAAGTGAAATTACCAACAAAAAATTTATTGTTGGACTGAAAAAGAGGAAATTCATCTTGTAATATTTGGCCCAATATATTTTTCTTACATTTTAGGAAAAAGAAAATATATAATGCGAAAGTTAAAATTTTTTTTTTATTTGATATTTTTGGAAGGAAATGAAAAATTAATTTGTATAAAACAAAGGATAAAATAACCCAAACATTAATAATATAATTTTAAATTTTAAATTATTAAAATAAAAGTATAAAAATAAAAATAAATAATAAATAAATAATATTATATTTAATAAAAAATGAGAACTGTGATGAGAATGAATTTTACTTTAAAAATTCATATTTTTTGTATCTTAATAAACTAAAAATTAACTTGTTTTACTTATTAAGATTAAAAATAATCATTTATTTTTCCTATAGAAATTGGAAAAAAGAAAGATTATTGAAAAAATAATTAAAATATTAAGAAATTGATATACTCCTATTACTGTAAAAACTTTTAAATAGATTTTCGAGTTCTAAATTATGTAGATTTTTTTTTATTCCAAACAACAAAAAAATATGAGAACTATATTTGATTGATCATCTTATATTTAACTTCTTGTTCGATCAATTGAATTTTATTCCAATGGCATTAAATTTTTTCTCAACATTCTTTTTATAATAATAATATGTTCAACATACTTTGTTTTCTAAGCAATAGCAACTTGTTGCATTTTTGTTTTTCTGATTTATAATAAAATTATTTTTCTTTTATTTTTTAATCTTATTACATATTTTAATTTTCAGTGTGTGTGTGTGTGTATAGCTTTTGCATTGTAATTATTTTATATGTAAAATGCTATCGCAAGTAAATAACGAAATTGATTAGTCTAAAGAGCCAGCATAAAAAGTTAAGGACTCTTAATCATTACAGAAAATAGTGTTATTTACAGGAATAAGTTAGAAACACAAATTGGTACGCCAACAGAGCATATAATATTAGTTTAATAAAAATATAAAATTAATACAAGTAAGCAGTAATTGATCGCCATTGTAGTATATAATATATGACTGCCACTCCAGTCACTTTATTATGATAGAACTGCCCATTTTGTTATGATTGATCGCCAAGTTTACTTTGACATGCCGATATTTCTTTTATTCAGTTTCTTATTTATTCCGAATTGGTTTCTTGCCTGTTACTTCATTTGTTTGCATACATGTATATAATGCAAGCTAATGCATACCAAATTTAGACAAATCTACCTTATGATTAAATTGCTTATTGGTTTCTTACTTGAAGTTGCTTGCATATGCATAGACTATAGAGCAATATTAATTCACATTGAGAATGCTCTCTCAAGTTTCTTTCTTTTCTTGAAAGACATGCCTGGCAATGCAAGATCTTCAACTGTTTCCATTTGACAAATATCAGGAAAAGCTCTTGATCTTCCCTCATAAAATTCAGATAGCCATTTTCTGATAAATTATAGAAAACAATAGCAATTATATCTATAATAAAAAAATAAAACTAAAAAGATTAATAGCAAGAAAATAGAGGGGATTTACTTAGATAAGGGGATTAATGAGGTTGTAATTGCTTTAAGAGGGCTCAAATTGCACCACTCATTTCTCTTTCAGGAAGTCTTGAAGCCTTTTAACTTAAATAAAAGGAAAGGGAAAAAAGAAAACACGAAAAGGACAAAATGTGACAAGAATGATTAAAAAAAATATTGTCCACTTCACCCATTTTTGTCTCTGAACTTGTTCTTTCCTCATTCATTAATGCAATAACACATCCATCCAATAGTCCAAAAGCATCCCATGCTGATCTGTACCCTTCAATTGCTACTGCAATACATGTTAGAATTTGAATATATATATATATAGCTAACCGGCTAGTGTAGCCAATATTATGTTCCCTCAAAGTTTTGCTGCAACCAATGTGCTTGCATTTGCAACCCAGCATCCCTCAAAGCATTCATAGCCGAACGGTAAAGACGCTCATCTAGCTTTGTTCCTTCAGATTTCATATCTTGCAAAAGCTTTACCAACTCTTCAATCCGACTAAGTTTGGAGAAAACCCCAACCATGATTCCAGCCATAGCTCTATCAATCACACCTCCATTCATTCTAAATTCATCATAAAATTTCACACACATCTCAAACTCCCTTGCTTTATTATAAGCACTTATAACAGTAGTGTAGCTCACCTTATCTGGAATCACTTTCCTTCGCTTCATTTCTTTCCATAGCTTCTCCACTTGCCTCAAGTTCTTAGCTCTCCCATGCATGTCCATTAGAGAATTGTATATCCATACATTTGGCTCACAACCTTTTGCTTTCATTTTAGCCGCAAGCCTCATTGCGTCTCTTACCCTTCCTGTTTTCCCATACATTGCAACCATGCTAGAATATGCCACAACACATTTATCAAAACCCTTTTGTTGCATCTCTAGAAATACCATTTCTGCTTTTGAATACAGCCCAATTCTGTAATAAGCATTTATAATTGAAGCATAGGTCACTTGTCCTGGAATGCAGCCCTGGGAGACAAGCTGTTCATAAACCTTCACAGCAGCCCAATATCCTCTTTTCTTAGAGTAGCCATTGACAATTGCACATAAAATGCAATCAGAAACCTTCAAATGTGCATTCTTCATTGACTCAACAATTTCAAGAGTCTTCTCCATTGGTCCTTCTTCAATATACATCAAAACAACTTTTAGAAACACTTCTGGATCTCTCAACATTTTCTTCTCCTCTGCTTCTTTAAATAGTTCTTCAGTTAACTGTACTTCTCCGGCGCTGGCAAAAGAGCATATCAAAGAAGCGTATATGGAGGAATCCTCTGAAATACCCCTTTTCCTCGTATCACCCAAGAATTTAAGAGCTTCAAAAGCTCGACCAGATTTCCCTAATGACTCGCATAGAATTCTATGCACCTGTGTTGAACATGGAATTGAATCCAATTTCATACTTTCAAATTCGTGAAACAGTTCAACTACTTTCTCTGTCTTACCAATTTTATGATAAGCTTCCATTATCTGGCAATAACAATCACAATCCATAACAATTCCAGCAGATTTCATCCTCTCATACACAAAAATTGTACTCCTATACATGTGAAGTTTGTTGTAACCTCTCATAGCAGAATTAAAGGCCAAAACATTAATTATTCCATCAGTTTTAAACACTTCAAGCAAACTATTTGCAATTTTGAATTTTCTAGCTTGAATACAACTAGCAACTAATCTAGAACAAGTATAACCATCGGGCAACACATTATAAATCTTGAAATCTTCAGAAAGTGAAACAATCAAATCCCATTTCTTGGATCGTACTAAATACCTGATAAGAAGCTTTAAAGTTGTTTTCTCTGGTCTAAATTCTGCCATTTCTTTGGCTTTGTTATAGTACTCATATGCGAGTTCTTGTGTTTGAGGATCCTGTAACATGTCGTATAAAAAACTATCGAACTTATTGGCATCTGGCACTGATATTTGTTCAGAACCTTGAGAATCACAGTCCGATTCAATGGTGGGGGTGGAAGCATCTTCTAAAATTGGAGATGGGAAACCAGAAGAAGTTGCATGAAAGATTCGATGATTAATGGAACCTGGAAAAGTGACAAAAGGCAAGGTTTTGCATGTTGAAAGGAGAGTGAATTTATGGGATTTTAAGCAAGTGTAGTTAATCAAAGATAATGAACAATCTAAAGAAGAGGAAATGGCCATTGGAGATTAAAAGTCAATGATTGAAAATGTAGGTAAGAAACTATTAATGATCAACGCAGGCAGCAGAGCTCGATTATGTGGTGTTTATATATACCTTATCCTTGCAGGATTTTGGCATGGTTTGGAAGAATCAAGTGGACCACTAAATATGTTACACGTGGAAGATTTATGGACATAAGCTATCCGGTCGCGTGTATTGCCACGTGACTATTCAACTTGACTCGAACGAAATAGTACATACGGAGTAACGTACAGCTTTCTAAATATGTTATTAGTACTTTTGTTCTCGTATTATTTTTATTATTATTTTGTTAAAATATATTCACCTAATTATTCTTTTTCTTTTAAATTATAAAAAAATTATAATGAAAATATATTTGAAAATAATTTACACAATAAAAAAAATTAAACCAAAACATAGATAATAAAGACATTTGTCATGAACAATTATTCTTTTCTTTTTAATTACTGTTAAATTTAACCATAACATAAATAAATAAGTAATTCTTTTATTTTATCTTTTAAAAATTGGAACCAAGTGCTTAGCTTTATTCACTACATTATTAGCATGGAGAAATGAATATTTAAATTTTGAATAATATATTTACTTTTTAATCTAAAAAAGTAACTGAAGATTCTCATTAAATTAGAAAATAAATTTACATAATTACTTAAAAGAGTAATTCTAGACATCCCAAATAGATTATTTAAATTTCTATTCAATATTGGTGACATGATTTTTGTGCAGTGGATAAATATTTTAGAATTTGTAAAATAACTAATTACCCATGAGATAAAAGTTATGTTATCACTTAGTATGAAAATTGATATATAATTTGGGAAGTATATTATACTATTGTTGCTTAAAATAACCAAATTAGGTATTAAATAATATTAAAAATTAAAAAAAAAAAAAAAACCTAGCCCTGTGCTTAATTGCTTGTAAATTTGACCAACAAGTTAATGAAATCTTATATCAATATTTACTCAATCAAGTTTGATATTGTAAAATTTGTTATGAATCTGATTAATTGTTTGTTTGTTTGTTTGGTTGTTTTAATTTGCATTTATTGAAATGTAAATAGACTTAAATATTTAAATTTGAATGACATATTTATTTATCTTATCTAAACTTTGTTAAGTGATTTATTTACTCCAAATAAAAGAATTAAAAATAAATTTTGAATTGTAGTTTTAATATTCTTAATATTTGAGAATATGTTTGATATACATTTAAAAAACTATTCTACAAAGTAAAATTAATACAAATCAAATCTTGGGGAAGATAACTTTTAAAATTTCATTAAAAATATTGTCAAATCAATTCTTAATTCTATTATTACAAAATTAAAATTATGTCAAGTGCAATATCTATTTCTCTTTTAATTGAAGAATTAAGAGTTTATGAAGACAACATATAACTTCTTTTTTTTCGTGTAGATTAATTATTAACAATTTTGAGTAGAAGTTACTATGACGAAAAACCTCATAATATTATTGAAAATCTTGATCAAAATATTTTAAAAAAATTTTCCTACATTTGGGTATAACTCACTAGAACTCTCTTTAAAACATTTTTTTTTTTTGTTTTTGATAAAATAGCCCTAATTTAATGCTGATTTACATTTATAACTTTAGTTACAATAGTCTTTTACCTGGGGCCAAAAAGATACCATTCAGACAAAAATCTCCCTCTTTCTTATTTTTGTATTTCACACACATAAACTAATATCTTTGTTTACAATACAATTATTTTACATGTAAATTACAGCCATTTTGAGCAACAATTAGAACTTTTGGTTTTAAGGCATTGTGATCATGACAACTAAATATTGATCTAGTAAGTTCAGAGTAAATGATGACAGCATAGAAACCATATTGTTCATAACAAGTATTATCTTTTTCCCAAATTCGTTAACAAAAATTCTTGTTGCAACTTGTTTGATGTAGGTCTAGTTATATGCATGTGAAAGACTTAGAAATATGTTTATGCTAGTTTGGATGTATGCATTCTGTGTTTTGATATGTTTTGTTGTATGACGTGGTGAATTTAAGCCAAACTATTGATTGAAGACAATGATAAACGAATCATTGAGGAAAGATGAATTTCATTAAGGAGATATTTTTAAAATAATTGATCTCGATGAAAATCATTGAGTGATCAACTATTTATCCCTGAGAGATGATTTTAAAAATATTCCCTTGATGAATTTTATTAAAGAAGTTAAAATTGATCCCATAATAATTTTTATTGAAAGAAGTAGTTTTAAAATTATATTCCTTAATGAAAATTGTCGAGAGAGTTGTAACTGATCTTACGATGAATTTCATTTAGGGAAGTAGCTTTAAATCATCGAGAGAGTTATAACTAATGCTGTGATGAATTTTATTAAAAGAGATAACTTTAAAACTATGTCCCTTGATGACATTCATCGAGTTATCAAAGAAGTTACAACTGCTTAGTTTTTTTTATTGATATTTACATTTTCTTATAATATTTTATTACCTTTTTACCTATAAATGTCTAACAATTGTTGTGTTTTTGTACAAATGGTAAAACTTTTTTTAATGATTGTCTTTGGAGGAACATGAAAAAGTTTACTAGATGGTGGTGAAACTTATAATAGTGGTAACACTTTTCATTTAATTGTGGCTAGGAATGTTAAATATTAAGAACTCATCAATTAATTGTGTTCTTTATTACAAAAAAGTTCAAATGAATTTAGTATTAAGATGAGAATTACGTATGGACATTATGTACCTTCATCTTTTTAATAGCATTTAAGACCATCAAAAATAAAAAATGATACAGATATTAGTTTTTTTGTCGGTGTCAATACTCATATTGCAACATTTGGTAGTTTACGCCATTTTTTGTCACATTCGAATGTCCAGATGTAATAAAGCCCCTGTCTTATGTACAAGCTACTAAACGGCTTATTTTTCAATATACAATAGAGCCCTTGTCAAATGTACAAGCTACTAAACTATTTATTTCTCTAGTGCAAATTATTTATGTAAATTTATTCACTTTTTCAACTGGTAGTAATCAAATCAATGCCATAATTCCTACCATAAAGACACATACAACATACTTTCCCATTTAGTATAATAAAGATTCTACTCATAACTATTTTGAACAGCATAATAAAGAAGAAACTAATCATAATGATGCATTCTTACATATGGGATAAGTTTTGATGGTGAACCACCTACCAATATGCCAATTTTCTCTTTTGCTTGCAAAGATATGGGTTTATGAACTTATGATTTGCTGCAGTGCATATTTTTTTATCCTTTCGTAGGTTATTTTTCCAACAAATGCCTTCTCTACTATATATAATGATCAAGTAGTGGTTGAAAAATTATATGAAAGCAAAGATAAATTACATAGAGACCTAAATTTACTTACAATGAGATATAACTTTCAGTTCAAGATTCATAGGTATACATCACATTATTTTAAGGCAAATTATGCATACGACAGATGTAAATGGCATATTTGAGCGATATTGATGCATAAGAATACTTATTTTCAAGTAAAACAAATCGACCAAACATACATATGTATGTCTAATCTATTATCAAATAGGCATCATCAAGCAAACTCTTGATTTATAGATAATCTTATTAAAAATAAATTTACAAACTGTAGTAGAGTGTACACACCTAAAAATATTCAAGATGACATTCAAAATGGATATGATGTGTTAGTATTGTATGCAAAAACTGAGCGTGCCAAAGAAGTTGCACTTATATTAGTTTTTAAAGATCCTATTGATTTCTATAAATGCTTACCATTATTGTAATATCTCACATCACTTGGGTGAGATTTGAGGACAGTCTATATAAGTGATCTGACCTTTTAACTATTAAGATGCATTTTGGACTTTGGACTAATTTAATCAATTATCAAATAGGCATCGTCAAGCAAAATCGTGCGAATTGTAGGGCTCAAAAGTGTACAATATCTTGACTAGTGCACCGAGTTATCATATATGGTATCAGAGTCAGATTCCTAATTGAAAGTGTGCCAACAAGGACATTGGGCTTTAAATGGGGTGGATTATGATATCTCATATTACTTGGTTGAGATCTGGAGATTATTTTGACCCCTTAACTAGTAAGATGCATTTTGGACGTGGGACTCGTTTAGTACTTAAGTGTTAGAAACAAAATCATATGGACCATAGGGACTTAAAACGGACAATATCCTGATTAGTGAACTAAGTTATTACAATTATACTATCATGTTTTAGAATGCAGCAATATTGGTACTATTATATATAAGGAAAAAAAAAAAAGAGGACATTAAGAACTATTTCAAGTATTTTTCATTGCTATTAGAAGTTACATTAATAAATTTCAGACATCAATTAGACCAATTATAGTAATTGATGTGTTTTTACTTAAAGAAAAATATTACGGAACCTTATTTGTGGCAATTTGTTAAGATGGAAACAATTAAATATTTTTGGTGGCTTTTGAAATTTGTCATAATGAAATAATGATTTATGGGCTTGATTTATGCATAAACTATAAGGCGTAATTAAAGAGGTGCAAATTTTGGTTTCTATTTTTTATCGGCATATGAGTATTGAGAAGGCCATAATTGCTATTTTTTCTGAGGCGACATACGAGGTTAATGCATATCATGTAGCAAAAAATATTTGTTTAAAATTTAAGTCAATGAAAAAAAATAAAATTGACAATTTTATGATAGCTTACTTTATGGCTGCAAAAACATATCGTGTAAATGACTTTAATAAACAATTTTCAAGATTAAAACATTTAACCTTAAAGCAATCAAGTATTTAGAGGAGGAGTTAGTTGTCACATATGGTCTCGACCTTATTTTACTAGTACAATATATAATATAATGACCACTATTATTGCAGAATCTTTAAATATAATTTTACACCATGCTTGTAGCTTTTTTATAATCTTATTAGTGGAATATTAAAGATATCTATTACAAAAATAGTTCTATAGAAGAAATAAAACTTGCTAAATGAAAACCTATCTCACAAATTAGGCTTAAGAAAAAAAATAAATAAATGGATAAATTAGGCAAGAAACATGACAGTGTCAATTGATATGAGTTTTTAATAAAGAATGGAGAAAGAGATGGTATTATAAACCTGAGCATGAAAAGATATACATGCAAAAAATTTAACTTTAATCAACTTCCATGTGTATATGCAATTGCATTATATAGATATATTAGGTTTCAACATCACAACCTTTCTTTATGATATTAAACTTACAACTTATGTAAAACTTATTCACCCTATTAGTGATCAATCGAACTGGATTATTCTCAGTGAATTGCATTCTAAAATTTTTCTGCCATTTATTCAGTGGTTAAAATCATGATGACATAAGACACAAAGAATACCATTTGCAAGTGAGGAAGTGGCAAGATGTAAATGCTTTTAAGGCAAACAATATGAACGTAATAGTTAGACTTATAAGAATTTGGTGCCACTGTAGCCAAATTAGATGGACTTTTCTTACTAGTTTTGAATATGTACTTGTAACTGTATAAGTCATGTTGTTTACTTTGTATTTAGATGTGTTTGTTGAAGTTGAATTTATTTTTATGGATATGTTGTTAGACTTATATTTGGATATGTTAATATAACATTTAGAAATTGTTAGTTATTGTGTATTTAGAGAATATTTAGGGTTGAGTTTTCATTTTCTTGATATGTTAGACTTGTATATAATTTTTTTTTTATTTTTGCATGCTATAATAACAATAATTTATAGTTAACTAAATCAAAATATATGAAAGGTTAATTTTATTCATTTTGTTAATATTGGATTTATTTTATTTTATTATTTTTTAAGAAATAGTTATTTATATATATATTTTAATGTTCATTATAATACTTTCATTTTGCATTGGCATGCTTAAGTTTATTTACTTTCATAAAAATGGTATAAATTGTTATATTTATATTTAATAGTGTGTTAGTTAAATTCAGTTTTAATTTTATAATTAGAGTAATGTGTATAATGTAAATAAAATTAACATATATTTTCTATTAAATAAAATAATCATTCAACTATAATCATTAATATCTATCACAAATGTTTAGACTATAAACTAAAGGTCATCTTTTTTCTTAAACGTTGAGCATGAACTATATTAAAATTAAAATCATGTTGTAAGGACAAATACTTAATCAATTTATAAATGAAAAGACCATAATCCCCTTTGTGTGTATCCTACCAAGGCACTTCTACATATAATCAAGCTGTCAAAAATACCAAACCATCATCCACCAACTCTATTTTATGCGAATAGAATCTCGCATGCCTCAATAATAATGATAATAGTGTAGACACAAATCTAAGGTGGCTTTTAATATTGTTATCCTAAGTTAAGGAGTTGTAGGAATCATATGCGATGATTAGTCATGTTATTAAATCAATCACAGCAACAACCCAATGCTTCTAATCAATATTGACTAACAAGTAAATAATGTCTACATCAAACCAAGTTTTCGACTACCTTACTAGATAAAATTCTATTCACAACATATCATGTAACCTCATTTCCCTAACAAACACTTTCGAGCTACTGTTTGTTCTCTTAGATTCTCTGCTATATTTTTTTAAAAATAACTTCGCTAAAAGAAAAAACAAAGCTATAACATAAAAAAAAAGTTATTTTGCAACAAATTATAAAAGTTCATTGCCGCTTACGTAAGCATATGTGTTAGTTAAAGTCCACTATTAAGGCACAATGTCAGGTTGTTGTCGTTATTTCTTTCATAACAAATCCAAATATGCATTGATGTGCAGTTAACGATATAATAAAGTTTTAAATTTAACCAAGTTAATCAATAGTATAAAAAAGAGCAAAAAAAAAAAAAAGGAAGAGAGACAAAAAAAAAAAAAAAAGAGAAAAAGAAAAAAAGCCATAAGAAAATTATATTAATGATGAATATTATGTCAGACATGAATTGAAATAAAATGAAATGGGTTTGCTTCATAACAATTCATCTCTATTATACTTAAATAGTCAACCCTATCATTATTTCATCAAAAAAATACTTCTCTCACTAATTTGAAAAATTTTAAGTGCTCAAATTTTAGATTTACTATCATATAATTATTTATCTTTTCCTAAAATGTCAGATAATAGTTACAATCTTTTTCTAAAGTGTCAGATAATAGTTATAAAATAATTAATTATTTATCTTTTTTTAAAGTATCAAATTTACTATCAGATAATTATTACATAAACTTTAATTAATTAAGATAGTTACTAATCTATTTTTTACTGTTACAACATAATATTATATCAAGATAAAATAACAAAATGGTTCAACTATGGTAGTGATACTAATGATGGTTATTAACTAGTTTATAAGAGCCTTCTTTAATACAATCATTTATGAAAATAAAAAGTCAGCATTTTTCATTTTAATTAAAATTGTAGTTATGTTCTAGAATATATATCTTTAAGAACTTACAATAGAAAACCATAAATAATATTAAAAAAATGTAAGAAAAAATAGAAAAAAAAATTTAAATTTGCATTTATAGATAATAAACTAAACATAAATTCAAATGAATTGGTTGAAAACAACTATAATATGTTAGAAATATTGTATTTAGACTGAAAAAGTGTACACAAGGTATAAAAACTATGCGTTCAAGCCATAAATCTTACATACAAGGTACAAATAACTCTAAAACTATACAAATAAGGTACAAACAGCTCAAACAAGCTGCAAGCAACTCTAATATATTAGAAATATTGCATTTAAGTAGAAAAGGTGTGTACAAGGCATAAAAACTATGCATTGAAGCTATAAATCCTACATACAAAGTATAAACAACTCCAAAACTACATAAATAAGGCACACACAGCTCAAACAAGTTAAAAAAAACTCTAATACGTTGTAAAAAATGTATTCAGGTAATAAATTACAAGGCATAAAAACCATGCATTCAAGTTATAAATCTTGCATACAAAGTATAAACAACTACAAAACTGCACAAATAAGAGATAAACAATTCAAATAGGTTGAAAACACTCTAATATGTTGTAAATACTACATATATATAGAAAATGTGCATACAACACATAAAAACCATGCATTCAAACCATAAATTTTGCATACAAAGCACAAACAACCTTAAAACTGCACAAACAAGGCATAAACAACTCAAATAGGTTGAAAATAACTCCAATATATTATAAATACTATATTTAGACAGAAAAATTGTATACAACACATGCATTCAAGTTATAAATCCTGCATACAAAGTATAAACAACTTTAAATCTACACAAAAAGGTACAAACAACTCAAATAAGCTAAACCCAACTTTATTATGTTGGAAATACTATATTTAGGTAAAAAAAAAAAAGTGTATACAAAACATAAAAATCATGCAATCAAGCCATCAATCCTATATATAAAGTACAAACAACTCCAAAACTACATAAATAAGGCATAAACAACTCAAATATACTGAATACAACTCCAATATGTTATAAATACTATATTTAGGCAGAAAAAATGTATACAACACGTGCATTCAAGTTATAAATCCTGTATACAAAGTATAAACAACTCTAAAATTGCACAAAAAGGCACAAACAACTCAAATAAGCTAAAGTCAACTTTATTATGTTGGAAATACTATATTTAGGTAAAAAAAAAATGTATATAAAGCATAAAAACCATGTAATCAAGCCATAAATCCTATATACAAAGCACAAACAACTCCAAAACTACATAAACAAAACACAAATAGCTTAAATATGTTGAACCCAACCTCAATATATTGGAAATACTATAGTTAGATAGAAAAGGTGCATACAAGGCATAAAAACCATGTATTCAAACCATAAATCTTATATACAAGGCGTAAAACATCTCGAAAAGGCATAAATAATTACAAAACCAATAAACAACTCAAAAAACTCTAAACGCCACACTATTGCTTCCAAATAGAAAAGAAATAAATTTATTATTGAGATAAAATGGAAAAAAAAAAGTATAGTTAATTTAAAAATTTATCGTTCCTTGATGAATTTCATTAAGGGGGTTAATTAAAAAATTCATCATCTCTTAATAAAATTTTTATGAAATTTATCGAGAAAATTAGTTAAAAAATTTATCGTCTCTCAATAAATTTTGTCAAGGGAGTAATGAACTCTTTCGTTCTTAGTCATTATCCCCACTGTAAACAATTTTAAATTCACACAATAAAATACACCCAAATCACTTAAATTCACATATAATCACTTCTAAATTAGTTTCTAACCAGAGTTGAAGGTAACTAATCCTAAATCAATAATAATATAAAATTAAAATTAAATTTTGGCTTTCCAAATATATATTGAAAACATGTTACATACTTGATGTAGAAAACTTTCGCTGTCGATTTTTATCACACAATGTTTGTTAAAACAATTCTAGTCTAATTCTTCTTTTTATGCTTTAAAATCAATGAGTTTTTAAATTTAGTAGAGAGCTGAAGAACAATAGATTTAAAGTACTTTGTAAAAAAAGAACTAAAAATTTGTATTTAAAATAGAGATACTTTTATCTAAAAGGTATTTTTTTAGCCTCAAATAGAAAATTTTTACAACTAAGATTATAATTATAAATAGTCATTAAATTAATACTATTTTTGTTAAAAATCTAAATACTTTGGTATAGTTTCTTTTGAAATAAAATATTAAAATTATTACAATTTTGAAATTTTTAATTTTTGGTTTTGTTGTAATTGCTACACACCACCTTTTAAGATAACTTTGTTGAAAATATTATATGTCAATTACTGCATTAGTGCAATAATGTAACAAAGTTGAAATAGTTGTGAAAGTTGAAATTACATTTATTGATTTTTAATGGCTTGTCTATTATATTGTTCTTGGTCTAAATTATTAAAAAATTTGGATAAAAAAGGTAACTCTAAATTTTAAGGATATTGTTTTATATTAACCTACTAGTGATTTGCAAATTCTTATAAATACTATAGGAATAACCATTTCACGACTTTTAAAATACCTAAGTTTTCATTGAGGATTTATATTTCTTTTATGATTGGATTAATTTTTGTGAAACAAACAATATTTGAATATAACGCACATATTACAATTCGTTCAAGACATTTACCAGTGAGCAACTAAATACAGATATTTGTCTATGTGTTAACATAATAATAAGAGTAACACTAGATGCCTTAAAAGTTATAACATATTTAAAGAAAAATAAAATATTATAATACGTAGGTGATTTGCAATGTTTTGTAATTATGAGTTTAGATAAGAGATCTTGCAAAGCTATCCCTCTATCAAGGTGACCAAATGTGTTTCTATATATGCATTTGGGTTATCCAACCATTATAGGTATTCAGTATATAAACTAAATGAGTAAGATGCCCAAGAATTAATAACTAAGTTGGCTGATTATGGGAAAAAGATTGATTATATAAGATTACATGTTATCTCTTTAAAGGATTAGTGTATAAGTTTATCCCGGATAAACCCTTTCTACATACTCACCTAAATCGACTCTCATAATATGTTGCCGCAAGTCTGCAATGGTTGTCTCTTACATGTAAGTCTTGAATATATGTTAATGGCCTTTCTTAAGTGTTTGTTAATGCCATAAAAACACTCTGAGGCAAATCCTCCCCTTGTACAAAACAAAACAAATTTAAAAAGATTATTTTTTATAACAAAAATTACTAGACATAGTTTTCCATGTAAATCGAACACATTCAACCTATGCATAGTACACAACAATATAAACACTTACACTATACCTAACTAATCCACCATAAACCACAACAAAATTAGGGGCCTTAGGTTCTTTCAATGGCTAACATCAATGCAAATATACAATTTAATTATTCTTACTTGAGATATTAAGCAGTAAGAGAGCAATAGGGGTCATCATTATTTTGTCAAGAGCTAGAACATTGCATCCACTCATAAAGAGCCTTATAGAAGTCATTAACTTCCCCTTAGAAGTATTAGATATCCTCCAAAACTTATTTTCTCATGATTTTAAAATTTTTTCCTAACTCTTATCTCATGTCTTGAATATCATGTTTAAGGTCTTACTTGAAGTTTGAGATATCTTCTGACAACGCATCATAACGTGATATAACATCCATTTTAAAATAGTCCATATTATGGTTTATACTGATCACGTGATAAAAAATGCAATAAGGGTACATGTGTGCCTATTGACAGTTATAGAAGTGTATATGTCAATTTGTATGCATCTTACAATAGATTATGTCAAACCTAAATCAATGGTTAAATTATATAACATGATCATGTAACTAAAAAACATATTATGATAGGTCCAATCTAGATACATTGCTAGCACCAATGTTAACATGACTAGAGTAACAATTACTCTTCTACAAACCATAAGCTTTACGAGCAAGCTACCTTCATTAATGCCTTTAGGCTTGATGGTCTCTAAGAAATGCCAAACACACGAATGACCCATTTCTTTTAAGTTTTGTTCTAACATAAGAATAACTAAAGGCAGCAACAAAAAATATAATGATCATTTTAGAAAATGTACGTATGACATAGTAAATTCAGCTAAATAAACAAAATTTGATATATTTATCTAATCCTCTAAGAATTAATGCATAGCTATGACCTTTTGGGTCACATGCCTCTTTGATGTCTTTGTTTTTAAGATACATAGGATTATTATTATTTATACTAAGTACATACTCATAATTACACACCTAAATAACAACATAACATAAAAAATGTTAATTACAACTTAAACTCAGCAATGAAACTTAAGTATTATTAATTTAGGAGTAAATACCCGAAATGTAAGAAGCATACCCATGAGATTATACTTTCCTCTGAAATTCTCATTTACTGCCATTAAGATTGATACTAATTTCTCATACTTAGCATACTATGTGTAAAGTAACAATCACAAATAGTTTAAAGTGAACTGCCACATGGCATCCCCCATGAATAACAGTTGAATTGCTTGATGTTATATAATATATTTAACAACTAGCAATTTATCCTTCCTAAATAAGAACTTATCCAACATGTAACTAGCAACAACCACATTGCATCCATATCAAGAATGGGCAAAAAATCAAGTTGCTCATAAATTGTATATATTTCTTCTAAGAAAATAACCACCTGATTGTCAATGTATTCATCTTTTAATTGAGTGCTTTGAACAAGATCTTTAATTAGAAAGTGTTCGAAATCTAAACTAATGATTAAGCCAATCTTCATGTATGAGAAACAAATAGTATAACTATCAATGAGGAATCATTTCTCGTTGTCACTATCTATATGGACTTTATACAATAGAATCTGATGGATAAGAGTGCCAGAGAAATGATATTCTTGTATGCTAATAAAGTATCCAAAACAAGTCTTCATGAATTAGTCTATCTATGACATAATCAACTTTCTTTTAATCTTACACATCACTACATGTTGTGATACTAAGGACAATTTAACATAAAACTGTTATGCATTCACAATCTTTATTTGTGGTAGCTTGCCATTTCTCTCTGTACGTTAAAATGCCACAAAAAGCCTATTATTAGTTACTCCATGAAACACAAATTAAGTAAACATATTTGACATGAAAGGAACCAATCTCTTGACACAAAATTAAAAAATAATAATTAAAATCTTAAAAAAAAGTTAATTTGAAAATTTAGTCATGTCAATATTTAAAAATAAAGAAATTAAAATTATACAAAATAATTAATTTTTTTTTCTTGATTCAATTAAATTAAGTACGCCAATCAAATTTGGATTGAACCTAGTTCACATGTAGCAAAGGTTGTGCTTAATATTGAGTGCAACTGTATGCTCAATATTGAGTGTAATATGTGATTAATCGTTATGAGCATTAATGGCACTCAATTTTGGGTGTTGTTCCACCTTTTCGATTTTGACATTCCCCTTTTCAAACATCCACCCAATTTCAAACCTAAATCAAAAGTAATGAATTTATGAAATTAAGCTAAAATTTAATGCATGCGGACATTAATTCATAATATTAAGCTAAAATTAGTGACCAAATAAGAATAATTCACCATAGACTTTTTAGAGAGTCACCAAAAATTTGCTACAGTTTTGTTGTTCCATTAATAGTAAATGTAAAATAAAGTGATTTTAAAAAATTAGTTACATATATTATTATCAAATTAATGGTGACTATTGAAATTCATACATTTAAATTAATATTAATATTTTTAAACTCAGTGTGTGATGATTGAGTAAAATAAAAATTATAATTTTTTTAACTAACAATAAAACTTCTTTTTGAACCTTGCAAAAAAAAAAAAAAGTGCTACATTATGTTTTTTCACGCTCTTTTGGGATATTGAGTCTTGGACTCTTGGGTTAAGTTCAATTCATAAAAAAAAAATAATAATAAAAAAAATAAAAAAAAAATTGTGAGATTTAAAAAATAAGAAGATTTCATAAGATAATTAGAAAGTAAAGATTTGAAATGCTTCCTCAAAAACTATATCATAATCAAGCTGCCTTAAAAGAAACATAATCAAGTTGCCTTAAAATGGTCAATACAATCAAGTAACCTTAAAAAAGAACGTCAACAATACACAAAACTATAAGATTTTCTTGACAAGGATGACATAAATGCTTACGAACCACCATAACAAAAGAGTTTCTTGACCAAAAAAAAAAATTATAGAAATGACAGCTTAGTTAAAATGTTTCTAAGTTAAAAAATTTTTTGAATAAAGAAAATGATAGAAATATTACCTTATTTACCAAAATTTACATTATTTTAAAACAAGCTACAAGCACACAAATGTTCCCCCAAACAATTTGAAGGAACACCATAAAAATCAAGTGAAGATGTTGACGATTCCTCACAAAATCCTAACCTCACAGATAGGTAAGTCCTAGTAATTTTAGAAATACCAAAAAGTTTCATAATTTGTTAACATCTACCATTTGTTTGGACAAAAAAATTGTCTTATGTGTTGTAATTACTATTATGTCCTTGTCTAATAATAGTCTATATTAATAATTAGAAAAAATAATTGTTGGACCCAAAATTTTAACAAAATTATTTCAGTATATTCATATTTTTTATAAAATTATTAATAAAAATAAAATTATGATATTATTAAAATATAAATAAAATTATGATTATATGCACATTTCTAATATTTATTATATTATAAATAAATATTATGTTATATTAGAGTATATATACAATAATAATTTAAATAAAATGTGTTTAAACAACAATAAAACAAAAAGAACAAATTAAAAATAGGGCGAATAGCCCATAAAATATCACTGCCGACGGCCCGATGACCGCTGTCATCAATTGTCAAAATTTTGGTTCGGAATCAAACCCTTGTTGATACTATTAGACTCCAATTTTTAAGAACTACACAATGCTAAAGGTTTTTTTTTTTTTTTGACAAAAAATTAAAAGAAAATACCCCCAAAAAAATTTTAAAAAATGACAGTGGCTACACTGCATCGTCTTTTTTTCAAAAAAAAATTTTTAAACTTTTTTTAAATGATTTTTTTTTTTGGTCAAAAACACCTTCTTCACAATTGGGCAGATGGTAAAATATAGAGTTCAATGGTACCTAAAGTGATTTGATATGCTACCGTCAGTGGAAATAATCTATTGTCTTTCTATTTTACACCTTCTTGCTATTTAATACTTTAGAATTTGAGAATTTTCTTGTATATATATTTTTTTTAAAAAAAAAAAATTGAGGTGATAATTTTAAAAGTAAGTAGAGGATATATTTGTATTAAAAAGTACAGGGGGAGTGAATATAGTCGTTAGTCATTTCTTTTAACAATATATAGTAAGTGCAATGTGGGTCAGTTTGGATTTAGTGGGAATACCAGATATATAAGATGTATTTTAAAAAAGTGAAATATGAGAATTATGGTGCTTTTTATTGTACTTAAAAAATAGTTAGATAATATAATTTTAAGTGAGATTAGTATAAATTTTTTTTTTTTGGGGGGTTAATATTTGTTATGTAGTGCATAATATTAAATAAGTCATAATATAACATTTTAATTATTAAAAAATATACTAAAATTAAAACTTTTAAATAATAAACAAAATTATTAACCTTAATTAATTGAGTATTTAAAAAAATTAATCATTTAAAGAAAGAAGGAAGACGACTATGGCCTGGCCGCATCATGGGTGAGCGATACACTTGCATGGTTGCAGTGCAGACGGGGTTTTTGATCCAAAATCCAGACAACTATGTTTACCAAACTTTTGATAAAAGTCAATAAATAAAAAGTATTATTCACCGTTGGTTGGTTGGTTTTCTGAAAGCAATCCTTCTCTTCTTGCATTTGGAACGTCACAGTAGGAGTGACAACAGAAAAATGAAAGAAATATATTTTGCAATCTTCTTCAACAAGTTAGCTTTTAATTGCTTTTATTCCAAAGGTGTCCTGTAATACTTACTTTCTTCGTTTTAACAAACGAATGAATAGGATTTCCAGAGCAAAAGTAGTAGAAGTAGTTGTTGGGAATAAAGAAAATGAGAAGACTTCAAGTCAATTGAAGACTACCCTTCTGTTTGTTTTCTCTGATTGCTTTTTCTTTCTTTCTTCCTTTGTTTCGGTAATAATGAAAAGATCAACAAAGTTGTTTAAAGTTGTACGATAAAAAAAAAAAAGAAGAAGATGATCTACTTCTTTTGACGCATGCAATGCGATTGCTTTGCTTTTGTAGTATCAGATTCCTCGCTGCCTTCATTGCATTACATTGACTCGTTTTCACTCGCTGCTTTCTTTCCACTGAAGTAACTTCAGTTTGTTTATTTTTTCTTTTTTTTTTTTTAAAGGATTTAATACTTTAATGGGTTTTGACAGTGTGATAGTTATTTCTTTATTATGCAGACTGATAGAGAGAAGATAAAATGATGGCAGGTGAAGGCAGCAGTCGTAGCAAAAGGAGTTCTTTTCCCAATGACTATGGTTTCATTGATACTTTGTTTTCTTGGTCTCTTGAGGATATATTTAATGAAACCCTTTTCGAGGAAGAGGTTTGCTTTCTTCTTCATTTTCACCTTCTCTTATGCTGAATTTCATTAATTTATTGCTGATTCATCCGGACACGCGGTTGTATATAAACTATGATTAAAACTTTGTACACTTTGGCAGTTTACTTGAAATTTTGTCTACCTTCTAATTTTGAAGTTGGATTCTTTCATATAAATGAATAGAAAATAGAATTAATCTTCACCTCATATTGCAATGGAGGCACAAGTGCTGTAAAATTCTTCCAAGTTTATATCATTTTTCAAGAAACGGTCAAAATTCTGTTCTATAAAGATTCTTAGCATACCAGGTTGGAGCCTTATATGATCTAGATCATGATCTTGAGGGAATTCAGACTCGTTATGTTGTTGATAAGTTGGTTTGCTTTTCGTGATTGGTACTCTGAATTGATAGTTCGTTCGATGTTGATTAGTATGCTTTTCAAGTTGAAATGACAGTGATTGCCCCAAGATCACTTCAGCTATATTAAGGATGTAAAACTAATCTCAATTCTCAGGGAAAGTGGTAGAAGATCACCTATAATCAAAATTACCATTTTAACATATTTAAAAATGGAGCTGGTTCTTGCCAAGTAATTGTTTGTTAGATACATAAAAATAATATTTGGACTTAGGAATCAGATAGGATTGAAGATGATAAAATATATAAACTTGTCTCTTTTATTTAACCTAATGCTTGTAGATATGGTACGCAATTGATGTTTCCTGTATGCTAGTACAAGTTTTTGATAGTTGGTTAAAAAGTCATTGGTTGCATATGTTGAGTTTCACTTGACTAAAAGCCTAAAGAACAATATTTAACCTTTGGTTTTATTACTGGGATTGTCATGTGGATCCAAATAATTATAATTTGATTTTTAGATTGGGGGGGATCCAAAGTCCAAACACAAGACTGTAAGCTCATATCTGCTCTGATATTATGTTGCCTTACCACTTGGCTCACCCAAAGAATTGAATTTAAGCATTTTAGCAATAATTATTTTCTCAGACAAACTAGTTAGGTTTAAAGCTGTGCAAACCAAGGGATGTTTCTTGATTGGTCGTTACTAAGAGTATACACTTGAAACTATTTGTAGCTCTTTTCCATTAGATCTAATCGAACAACTAGAGAAGTCCCCATCTAATTTGATGGACCATTTTCTCTGACTTCAAAATGTATCTTCCAAATCAGAATATTTGATGTTCATCTTCTTCAATTGATTAGATGATTGACCAACAAGTTTCAGATGAGGCTGCTTTTACTTGCAAAATGCTTTCACATTAATTCTTTGGGCTTGAGCTATTTTCCTTTTAACAAATTCAAGTTCAAAGATAGTAGCATTACGGTTACAGATAGTTTGTACAAAGTGTTTTCAATATCCTTCGAGGCTACATGTACATGCACATACATATGACTAATCCTCTTATGTGCAAGTTTTTAGACATCCGCAAATGTTCGCAGGCTTCATAGTTCGGCTATATTTTTAAGTCTAAGATCTTTGTGTTATTCTCCTCTTTATGTGTTTATGGTAGTAAGGTTTGTCTTATATTCCAGTTTATACTGTCTGCCAAATATTTCATTTGAAATTCATTTTTGAACTGAACCACTGTTTATAATCCTTTTAGGTGGAAAAGATTCCAGTATCATTCCAATCTGTCAAACAATATTTTGGTTCGTTTGTTTTCCCTTTATTGGAGGAGACACGAGCACAAATGTTTTCAAGCATGGAGACTATTTCAAGAGCACCTTTTGCTGAAGTAGTTTCTTTTGAGGAGTCCAAGCCATGTGGATCAAAGTTTTATGATGTTAAGGTTGATAACTGGAGGAACAGATTCAGTAATGGTGGCAAAGAGCCTTACAAAACACTGCCAGGGGATATCTTAGTCCTTGCCAATGCTAAGCCGGAAACTGCTTCTGATTTGCAAAGGGCGGGAAAAATGTGGACTTTTGTATCAGTCACGAAAGTCGCGGAGGATGAGGACGAAACTGATACAATTTCAACTTGCTTTAAAGTCAGGGCCCCTCAAGACATCCAAGTTGAGGATAAGAAGAAATCATTGTTTGTAGTTTTCTTGTCAAATATAACTACTAACAGAAGAATATGGAAATCATTGCATATGCATAGAAATTTAAAGATTATCAAGCAGATTTTATGCAGTGATGCTATGGTAAGTGTTTTGTAGATTATTTTCTTTCTTGGTACCATTGCATTAGCAGTACCTCCACTTGTTTGGCATATAAGGCTTGTGCAGTGGTAATGCAGTACTTAAGTGGGGTAAAATAAACTAGTTTTTGGGTTTTTGAATGTACTCTTGCTTTTTATTGATAACTGCTTGATTTTAATTGAAATTTTCAATTTTTATCTTGAGTGTCAGGTTGAGGAAAATTGTGAGCTCCATTCTCTGCAATGTGAGGGCATCTGTAATGAGATATTTGATCATAGTTTATCATCTATCCTGAATGATTCACAAGTAGAGGCTGTTTTTTCTTGTCTTTGTAGAATGTGTTGTGATTGTGACCACAAGGCTACTATCGATCTTATATGGGGTCCACCGGGGACAGGGAAAACTAAAACTGTTAGCATGCTGCTCTTTATTCTCTTGAAAATGAATTGTAGAACCCTTGTTTGTGCCCCAACAAATGTTGCAATTAAAGAAGTGGCTTTTCGTGTTCTAACGTTAGTGAAAGAATTGATTGAAAGAGATTCTCAAGGAGACACTCTGTTTTATCCACTGGGAGAGATTATCTTATTTGGAAATAATGAGCGACTGAAAGTTGATGCAGGAATTGAAGATATATATTTGGACTATCGTATCAAGAGGCTTGCAGAGTGCTTTACACCGCTTACTGGTTGGAGGCATTGCTTTGCTTCCATGATAGATTTTCTTGAGGATTGTGTTTCTCATTACCATAGTTTTTTGGAAAATGAATTGATGGAGGGAGAAGATGGTAATGAGCATGAGATCGAAGAGAGAAAATGCTGGAATGAAATTGATGGGCATAAGCCATTTCTTCAATTTGCGAGAGAAAGATTTAAGTTTACTGCAACCCCACTTAGGAATTGCATTTTTAACTTCTGTACTCATGTACCCAAACATTACATTTTAGAAAATAATTTTCAAGACATGGTAGTCCTCATAAATTTACTTGATTCTTTCGAAACTTTATTGTTTCAAGACAATGTGGTTTCTGAAGAACTTGAGGATCTTTTTTCACATTCAGCAGTTGAAGATTTCTCTCCAGAATTGTTATATAAAAAGTACCTGTTGCACTTGCACCAGAGAAGAAGTGAATGTCATTCTGTTTTAAGAAATCTTTGGACTTCTTTTAATGAACTTGACCTTCCAAATGATATGAACAAAGATTCACTTAAGGATTTCTGTCTTAGAAAGGCTTCCTTAATTTTTTGCGCTGCTTCTAGTTCTTTTCAGCTGCATTCAGTTGCAATGGAGCCACTAAAGTTCGTAGTCATCGACGAAGCTGCACAGTTGAAAGAGAGTGAGTCGACCATACCTCTACAGCTCCGCGGTCTAAAGCATGCTATTCTCATTGGTGATGAGTGCCAATTACCAGCAATGGTTGAAAGCAATGTAGGTTGATGTTATTTGTATATCTTACCTATTCTTTCCTTTAAACTCCTTTGCATTTTTCCTTTCGCATGTCTGAACTTTTAGTCTGAATATTTTGATTTCTATAGATTTGATATTTGTTTCTTGATTATTCATTTGATATCAACCTACATTCTTCTTCACTATTCATTTGATATGCTATTCTTATTGGTGATGAGTGCCAATTACTAGTGGTGGTTAAAAGCAATGGAAACTGATATTATTTGGACATATTACTATTTCTTTCCGTTGACTTTTTGCATTTTTCCTCTTCGTATGTGGGAACTTTAGTTCGCATGTTTTGATTTCTTTACATTTAATATTTGCTTCTTCGCTATTTGTTTTTCTTTTAATCAGGTTTCTGATGAAGCTTGTTTTGGTAGAAGTTTGTTTGAGAGGTTAAGCTATTTGGGGCACTCAAAACACCTGCTGAATATACAGTACAGAATGCATCCGTCCATCAGCTTCTTTCCAAACTCTTATTTTTATGAGAACAAGATTTTTGATTCTCCAAATGTGCAAAGAAGAAGCTATGAAAAACTCTATTTGCAGGGGCCAATGTACGGTCCATATTCATTCATTAATATATTTGGTGGAAGAGAAGAGTTCATTGATCATAGCTGTAGAAATATGGTTGAGGTGTCTGCAGTGATGAAAATTCTGGGGAAGTTGTACAAAGGTATGTGTTCTTTTTGTCTTATTTTGATATTACCATTAACGATCTAATTTGAGTCCCACATTGCCAAGTGATGGCTTGAGGCTGATAACCTCTTGGGCACCCTTCCCTTTCAACTTGGCTTTTGAGGTGAGTTCTACCCAAAGGGGTCGTTAGTTTTAATATCTGAACAATCAGCCTCACTGTATAGTTTGCAACTATTAAAACTTCTGATACTGCCCTTTGAGAAACAATTTATGCTTCCCATCTTCTCTACGTTTTCTGCTACTATGATTGTTTTCAGGTTCTGTTACACTATATTCCCTGTTCAGATTGATGCATTTACTGACTCATATTATTGCCTACAGTTAAACATAATTTTTTTAATTAAAAATAAAAAAGAGGACAGAGTGATTAATTATTTAGATGCAATGGTGGAATTAAAAGATTTAATAATTTAATCATGATAAAAATGAAATAGTATAAGGATTCTTATTGCATTAATGAGGAAGAGATAACCCTATCATCTTAACAAAATTTGTATCTTTTGGCTTTTCCTTGGTGCATAAGGTAATTAATTTTGCTCTTCATATCATAATCCGTTGATAAATGTCTACAAGGTGAAGTGTTTCATTTTATCTATGTGTTGTGAACAACAAAAACGAATCTCCTTTATGATATTCTCGTAAACGATAATATGCAGCCTGGATTAGCTCAAAACAGAAGCTTAGCATTGGTATAGTGTCGCCTTACAGTGCTCAAGTAGTTGCAATTCAAGAAAAACTTGGACGTAAGTATGAGAACAGTGATGGCTTTTCAGTGAAAGTGAAGTCCGTTAATGGTTTCCAGGGAGGAGAAGAAGACGTTATAATAATTTCCACTGTAAGATCCAACAGGAGTGGATCAATTGGATTCATATCCAAGCCTCAGAGAGTTAATGTTGCTCTTACAAGGGCTAGGTAATACTTAAAACTCTTAGAATACATTGTGTTTCGATTATTTTTACCATTGATAGGGAAAAACTACTGTCCCTTTGACATCTTCTAGGCACTGTCTTTGGATTTTGGGGAATGAAAGAACTTTAACTCGTAGTGAATCTGTTTGGGAAACCATAGTCCATGATGCTAAGGCTCGTCAGTGTTTCTTCAATGCTGATGAAGATAAGGACTTGGCCAAAGCAATATTGGAATACAAGAAAGAGCTTGATGAATTGGATGAATTGCTTAATGGGGAAAGTATAGTTTTCAAAAGTCAGAGATGGAAGGTATTTATTCTTAGTGATTATAGTTTCTGTTACAGCTAGTGCAGATACCTGTTATTAATTTCTTTCTCCTTATTTGCTCAGGTTATTTTCAGTGATAACTTTCTGAAATCTTTTAGAAAGCTGAAATCAGACCAGACAAAAAAGTCAGTTATCAATCTTCTGCTGAAACTTTCTAGTGGTTGGCGACCTCAGAAGAGGAATGTAGACAAAGTTTGTGAAAGCTCTTTACACGTCATTAAGCAATTCAAGGTTGAAGGTTTCCACATTATTTGCACAATTGACATAGTCAAGGAATCGCAGTACAAACAAGTTCTGAAAGTCTGGGATATATTGCCTTTGGAGCATGTCCCAAAATTAGTGAAACGTTTGGAGAATATCTTGGTAAAGTTTACTGATGATTATAACAATCGTTGCAAAGAAAAATGTTTTGATGGGTATGTCTATTCTTTTCAATCCTGAAGGGTATAAATCAATGTTCCAATTCCTAAACTTAGGATGTTGTATTGCTTGGATTAAGAGGAATATGATTTTTTGTGCTTATGTTTGACTGGAATTATGTTTCTAACTATTTTTGCTTGTTTCTTTGCACAAAGGAATTTAGAAGTTCCAAAGACTTGGGCTGCCTCTTCAAATATTGTACGGATCAAGAATCTTGCTGACAATGAAAATGAGAGTGATTTAACTGGGGCTAGTGGAAGTTATGTTGAGAAGTCTAAGGTGAGTGACAGTCTGTTGCTGATGAAATTCTACTCCCTATCATCAGGAGTAGTGAGCCACCTGCTTTCGGACCGTGATGTTAGAGAATTGGATCTTCCTTTTGAAGTAACTGATGAACAATTGGAGATGATCCTTTTTCCTAGAAGCACCTTTATACTCGGTCGCTCGGGCACTGGGAAAACTACTATTCTGACAATGAAATTATTTCAGAAAGAAAAACTGCACCGCGATGCAGTGAAAGGATTCTATGGAGTAAATGGTAGTACACCATTGCATGCTAGCAAGGAAAATGAGACGGAGGATGGTATTGGGGAGACTAAAAGGGATATATTGCGCCAACTTTTTGTGACAGTCAGTCCTAAGTTGTGTTTTGCTATCAAGCAACATATTTCTCAGATGAAAATGTGAGTGAAGTTTTTTCAATGATTATAGCCGTTAAAATTTCGTGCAGCTTAATTGGGAAGGGGTTGTAAAATAGTCTTGTTAGTCTTCTTATGTTCCTGGTCAAGTCTTAAAGCTGTCTGATATCCTGGGAAGTTTCAGTTGTAGGGGCTGGTTTTTCTGACCATTGCTAGTTTAGAAGAGCAATATCTGTCTGATACCCAGTGCACCTCTGTACTTATTTTTTACAGATACATATTTTTCATTTTTCCATATGAAAATAATAATAATAGATGAATAAAACTTATGATGCTCCGGAATTGAAACTTATAATCTAGTGTGTGCCTATAAATTTCAAATGGTAGTGACATGTTTAATGTTGATCATATTTAATGCTGAAATTTCTTTGTCAAACAGTGTGTTAGTTCATCCTTTTTCATGTGGGTATATTTCTGGTGCATTTTCTCTCTCGGAGTGTTCTAAATGGGCATCACAGCAAGAATTAGCTTATTAGCTTAAGTTCAAATGTTGGCAGTTAGGCTTGTTCAATGCTCTTTACTGTAAGAGTTAAGAGGGAATATGAACTGTTGCTTATCTCAACATTCTATTTACTATCCGCACTTACTTTCTCGTAAATAATGACATTTTGACTTCTTGATTTTGATTGATGCATCTGCCAATTCATCTTACAAGTGTGATTTTCCAGAGGAACCTAGTTGAAGGACCTATTGTCTGAACTACAATATTTCTTATTTTAGGTTCTCAGCTGCATCCATTTGATTTCTTTGTTGTAATGTTAGTATTCTGCTTCACATTTGCTATATCTAATAGTAGGCCTTGTTAAATATGCAGCTCTGCCTTTGGAGGGAAGTTTCCTGCAGAAAGCAGTTTAAATGATATCGATGATATTGATGATGCGGCACAATTCAAGGATATTCCAAATTCTTTTGTTGATGTTCCAGCCAAGTCTTACCCTCTAGTCATAACATTTCATAAGTTCTTGATGATGCTGGACGGGACTTTGGGCAATTCTTACTTCAAGAGATTTCATGACATAAGGAAACACTCTGATGGTGAGATTCAAAATTTAAGATCAGTTTCTTCAGAATCCTTTATAAGAACGAAGGAAGTTAATTATGAAAGGTTTAGTTCTTCGTACTGGCCCCATCTTAATTCACAACTCACAAAGAAGCTTGATTCTTCTAGAGTCTTTACTGAGATTATATCTCATATAAAAGGCAGCTTGCAATCCATGGATGTTGGTGATGGTAAACTTAGTCGAGAGGATTATGTTCAACTATCGGAGACCAGGGTTTCCACTGTAAGAAGGCCAAAGAGAGAGATAATTTATGAAATCTATGAAAGCTATGAGCAAATGAAAATGAGAAACGGTGAATTTGATTTGGCTGATCTAGTTAATGATCTTCATCGTCGACTTAAAGAAGAGAGTTACAAGGGTGATCAAATTCATTTTGTTTACGTTGATGAAGTTCAAGATCTTACCATGAGTCAAATTGCTCTATTCAAATATATCTGCAGAAATGTTGAAGAGGGTTTTGTTTTTTCGGGGGATACAGCACAAACAATTGCTAGGGGAATCGACTTCAGGTTTCAAGACATAAGATCTCTGTTCTACAAGAAATTTGTATTGGAATTAAAAAATACTGGAAATGATGGTAGAAAAAAGAAAGGAGAACTCTCGGACATTTTCAGATTGTGTCAGAACTTCCGTACCCATGCAGGAGTGCTGAAGTTAGCTCAAAGCATCATTGACCTTCTTTATTGTTTCTTCCCTCATGCTGTTGATGTTTTAAACCCTGAGAACAGTCTTATATATGGGGAGCCTCCTGTTTTGCTCGAAACCGGAAACAATGAAAATGCAATCATAAAAATTTTTGGAAACAATGGAAATCTTGGTGGGAATATGGTCGGTTTTGGAGCAGATCAAGTTATATTGGTACGGGATGACTGTGTTAGGAAGGAAATTTCCAGCTATGTTGGGAAGCAAGCTCTTGTTCTGACAGTAGCAGAGAGCAAGGGCCTTGAATTTCAGGTGATTCACTGTTGAATAACTTTTTGTTAATAGTGGAGTAATAAGAAATAGAGTTTAGTTTAATTTATTATTGCTCGTGCTATGTTCTTTGTGTACTGTCCTAGCCTATCACGGAGTTTCAAAAATGCTCCATTTCTTTCTGTCATCCAATTTCAGATTTTTCACCATTCAGTATGAAGAAATTACAAGTTCTGATTACTATTCCAGTACGTTGTGTTTTCCAAGGAAGCTCATACTCAAATTATATGCTCAGATCTTGTGTTGAAATAATAACTTATTACAAGATACTTGAAATTCAAGTTGAACAATACAATAGTTCATCCTCAAATGTAGCCATGGGCCTAAGTTTTTGATCCTCTTAAACTTAATTCAAACAATTTCAACTTTTATCTGAAATCTAAATCTCTTTCTTTTAATTCATGAATGCAGAGCTAAAAGCCCAGTGCATTACTTTGATTCGATTATCTAAAAATGTTTTTATTTGTACATCCCAGTTCTCATGCCTCGTCTTCATCAGTAGCTATTACAAATCCTTTGTTTTTCCATTATTGAATTATGCTATCTCCTTCCATAGGATGTACTGTTGTACAACTTTTTTGGCTCTTCACCTCTTAAAAACCAATGGAGGGTGATATATGAATATATGAAGGAACAAGATCTGCTTGACTCCACATCATATAGCTCTTTCCCTAGATTCAATGAGGCTAGACACAATGTCTTGTGCTCTGAACTGAAGCAACTGTACGTAGCCATCACTCGGACAAGGCAAAGGTTGTGGATTTGGGAAAATATAGAGGAGCTCTCCAGACCAATGTTTGACTATTGGAAGAAAAAGTTCCTTGTTCAAGTTAGGCAGCTGGATGATTCACTTGCGCAGGCAATGCAAGTTGCAAGCAGCCCCGAGGAGTGGAAGTCACGGGGCATTACGGTTTGTGCAGTTTTACCTTTAAAAGGACAATAGTAATCATTGCTATAATCATTGACATTTATTGTTTTCTCTTGCTCCTAGATTTGCTAGCACTTTTTTTTCTCCTTTGGTTTAGACATTTTGTTATTAATATTTTGATTGTATTCTGCTCATGCACTACTACTGAGATAAATTTTACTGTTCTTGTTATCTCTATTTTCTTGCTCCCTCTCCTTGAAAAGATATTTGACATTTTTATTAGACTGCATATGTACATTGCATAGAACAAGACATGGTCATCAATATCACCATTATTACAACTATCATTATTATTATTGTCAATGCAGTGCCTCTGGCTTTCAACCCCGTTTCTTGAGAAGACATCTTTTGGTTAGAATTTTACCGGAACAAATTCTTGGTTAATATACATGAAAAGAACGTCATGTGTTGTTGTTTGTGATTTAGACTACTGCTGTTGGTGCTTAAATAATCTGCACTGAATAATATGATTACCTAGTGCTACCATTGTTATTACCTTCTATATGTGCTATCAAAATTGATGTTGATGCCCTCTATTTTGTTTCTAGTAGGAGTGTGATAGATGGTATTTGTGGTCAAAATCAAATTTTGCTTTTCCCGTCGGCTAATTCTTGCTGTTTTCAGCTGTTTTATGAGCAAAACTATGAAATGGCAACCAAATGCTTTGAGAGAGCAGGGGATACTTATTGGGAAGGAAGGTCTAAAGCAACTGGCCTAAAGACAGCTGCTGATCACATTCGCAATTCAAACCCTGAAGAGGCTAAGATTATTCTTAGGGAAGCTGCTAAAATATTTGAAGCAATAGGCAAGGCTGATTCTGCTGCCAAATGTTTTTATGATCTGGGGGAGTATGAAAGAGCAGGTATGAATTTAATATCCATTGTTGGATTATGATGCCATTGTAGGGCTGAAGTTTTTTGTTGTTCTCTTTTCCGTGAAACTTAGACTTTATTTCATCATTTCCTATTAGTATGGTCGTTGAATGCTGACTAATCATGTGATGTTTGAGAATTGTAATTTATAGTTCTAATTTTATGGAATACATTGAGGAGGAGTTTTGGGTTAGTTGTTTGACATGAAATGAGCTAAAATGATCTTAGAATTTTTATTTATGGATACTTCAATGTATGGGTCATGATGAGCGCTCAGAAAAGTAAGTCAACAGTTATTTTTCAATTTGCCATAGAATCTTCATTTGCATTAATATTTCTTCTCCCTTTTTCTTTATTTATTCCCCTAGAATTATTTCCCTTGTTAAATGGGGGGAAAAAAGGAAAAAACAAAATAAAAAGAAAAAGCGCTTGATAATGTGTTTTGTACCACCATGAGGTTTGTAAATCTGACAATCAGGTTTAATTTCTTATTCATGCAGGTAGGGTTTATTTGGAAAAATGTGAAGAACCTGATCTGGAAAGGGCTGGGGAATGTTTTTTTCTGGCAGGAAGCTATGAGCTCGCGGCAGATGTATATGCCAGGGGCAATTTTTTCTCAGAATGTTTGGCTGTTTGCTCTGAAGGAAAGCTTTTTGACATTGGCTTAAAATGCATAAACTATTGGAAACAACACTCTGATACAGATTTGAGTCCAGTTAGATGCAAAGAAGTAAACAAAATTGAACAAGACTTTCTACAGAGTGCTGCTCTTCATTACCATGTGCTCAATGATAACAGATCCATGATGAAATTTGTTAAAGCTTTTCATTCCATGGATTTGATACGCGACTTTTTGAAGTCTTTAAGTTGTTATGAAGAGCTTCTGGTATTGGAAGAAGAATCAGGGAATTTCATGGATGCTGCAAATATTGCAAAATTAAGAGGAGATATTCTTCTTGCTGCTAATTTGTTGCAAAAGGCAGGAAATTTCAAAGAAGCTTGTATACTTACTCTGAACTATGTGCTAACCAACTCTCTTTGGTCACCTGGGAGCAAAGGCTGGCCCTTAAAGCAGTTTAGTCAGAAAGAGGAGCTTCTGAAAAGAGCAAAATCATTGGCCAAGAATGAATCGTTCCAATTCTATGAATTTGTTTGTACAGAGGCTGATATTTTATCCTGTGATAAGACTGACTTATCCATAATGCATCAGCAGTTAAATGCTTCTAAGAGACATCAGAGCATTGCTGGTGAAATATTGTCTTCTAGAAAGATTCTGGATTTTCATCTTCATAGAAATTCCTCCAAATACGTGTGGGAAGATGAACTGGTTTTAGATGTGATCAAGTATTCCGAGGAGACAATTTGTAAAAACAAAGTTTCTGTTCAGACTCTGGTCCACTTTTGGAACTGCTGGAAGGATAAGATCCTGAACATACTCGAGTATCTCAGATGTCTTAAAACTCAGGAAGTTAATGACTATAAAAGTTACGAAGATTTCTGCTTGCATTACCTTGGTGTGTGGAAGCAATACAGTAATCTGAGTGCCATCTATCTTTTGTTGAACTCTGATGCTGACTGGATGAGAGAATTGGACACAGGATATTCTCGAAGGAGTGAGGAGCTGGTGTCTGTCGATGTCCGCCAGCTTGTTTCTGCTGCCGAGAGTTACTGGAGTTCGGAGTTGCTTTCTGTTGGTATGAAAGTGTTGAACAATCTTGAAGACCTTTATAAGAAATTGTCCAAGAATTCATCATCAGAGTTCTGCCTAGTCATCTGTCTTACTTATATCTATCAGGTCACAAACTTTCTGTTGAGTTCCAAATTTCTGTCCAATCAGCGCCATGATGTTAAGTTAAGTGAACTCATTGAACTATCAACTGTGCAATTTTTTGACTTCATATTTCCTTTGGACTGGCGAAAATCACTGAGAGAGAACATGATTTCTCTGAGAGGAACAGAGGTTTATAGGAACACAGTCCAAGAACTTATCTCTATGCGCACTGGCATGAAGGATAAAGTATCTTATGGGGAAATTGGACGCCTGGTAGTGATGATTCTTGGGTCTGGTAAGCTGAGCAATGATCTG
>CP135534.1:5963710-5994926 GCA_032402905.1 Khaya senegalensis | reverse complement strand
TAATAAAATTATTTAATTAATAAAATTAAAAAAATATATTCATTAATAATAAATAAAAATTAATATCTAATTTTATTATTTAATTAATATAATAAAAAAATTTATAAAATTTTTTATTTATTAATAAAAATATATTTTTAAAATTTTATTAATTAAATAATTTTATTATATTAATATTTATTTATTTAAGACTGCACTGCACTAAATATAAAAATAGCATCAATAAGAAAGAGTCATAAGAGATGAGACATCATCGTACAAATATACTGACTTCATCATAGTCAGTGCCTAAACCCTAGAGAATACTATATAAACCAACAGCAGCCTTTTCCTCTGCTCACAAACACAAACTAACACCCCTAAATTAATTTATTTATTTATACCAAATGAGTCATTTATGGACACAATTTCCTCTTTATATACCAATTTCAAAAAATTATTTAAAATTATAAAACCAAGAAAAATAATCTCAACTAAATTTGTCCAAATAATTTTAACTATTTCTCCTATAGTCTCTAGAAAATTTATCAAGACAATTTACACTAATTTTTTTTTTTATTGTTTCAAAAAATTTTATCCAAAAAATTTTTCTTTTCTTCTTGTCTGGATAATTTAAACAATTTGTCTTATTGTCAAGACAACCTCTCAATTTTATCTAATTTTTTCTTTCTATGCACTTTATGTTGCATTTGGATAACAATTTTGGGTTTTTTTTTTTATTTTTCATATCGATAAAGAGGGGAAATTTATGTCCAAAAATAATGCATTTATCAAAACAACAAATGGTTTTTGAAGTTGATCAAAATTAAAAATAGACTCAATATTGTCACTATTTACCAAAAAAAAATCATTTGAATGCATGCCCTAATCTTGTATTTCTCTTTTAAAGTGAAAAAAATGTTTATGCATTTACAAGACATGTCAGATGGATGGAGTTATAATGGTATAGTGTAAGATGTATATAAAAGCAATGCAAAATAATTAAGACACAATAATTTATTAAACGTGGGAGTAATTAATTAAAATATTTTAACAATTAATGAAAATTATCAATATCTATAACTATATTTGTTTACTAATAACAAAAATTGTGTAACATTTTAATAATTTTAATTAATTAATGCATTTTAAAAAAAATTAAAGAAAGGGAGAACACAAAGCCTTGTATAATACCGTATAATTGTAATCATAAACTATGTCAACCGAGCCTTAAAAAATCAATTAAGATTTCAAAATAAATACATAAAAAAGAAAGATAACGCTTAAATTTTCAATATTTTGTTAAAGCGTTGAATAAATTGACACAATTTTATAAGTGTATTATGAACCCTAAAATTAAAAAATTTTAAAAAAACTTATTGTGTGATAAATTTCGTCTATTACTTTTTTTATTCAAACTTAATTATTTGACTTAGCTTGACTATTCTATTGTTCATTACATTAATGTGGTTCAAGAATAATAGTATGACTAAAATTAGAGGTAATCATTCAGATTTTGTGTCATGATATATTTATTTTGTATCAAATAAAAGTTTATCAAAACCAAACACATTTAATAACATGTTAAAAATTAAAAATTCTAATATGATATAATTATTAAATTGTAAAATATATTGTAATTGTGTCAACCGTATAACATATTTTTTGTTGTATAATTTAATATAATTCTATAATATTTATGGCACTATTTACATGAATGCTAATGAATTATATTTTAAATAAAACTAAATATATTTAAAATGTGATAAATATAACTAAATACTTTTTAAAGCATAAAAAAAAAATTATAAAAATAACTTTGTTAAATCATTAATAAATTAACATGGTATAGCTTTTCAAACAGTTAATTATGTTATAAATATGTTGACTTGTTGAAAATTTGATACAAACTCATTACGATTATTAATTGTGTCATATCAATATTATCCATTTAATAATCATATTATTTTGTATTAATTTATATTCATAAATTTTATATCGTGTTCATGACAAATAAACAAATCATATCAAAAAGTATCTCTACTAGCTAAAATATTCATAAAGAACTTGTCTTTTTATTTATAATATTCTTTTCAAAAAAATTATAAGAATATTCTACAATAAATTTTAAGAATAAAATAATTAAAAAATATATAATTTAAAATAAATTTGATCAATGTTGTATAACATAATATTAATTGTTTTCTAAAAATATATGTTTTTTATTTAAAAGTACTCCAACAAACTTTACCATTATTCTTTAATGAAAATAAATATAATATGTAAAGCATTAGACAAAATTTAAATTAAAAGTATTTATAGTATATTAATAAGAACTACAAATAGATTAGTAATATTAAGGTTTCATTTGGAATTTTGGTGTTTCTTGATTTGTTTAAGATTGTGATGCTTATGATTTTTTCTTTTTAAGTACAGCATTTAAAGCATTTGGATAATGTTAATTAGTAACAAAAATTACTTATATATATATATATATTTGACATGAAGCAATTTTACCCATAAGAATTGTAGCTTTTAAGTCATAAACAACAAAACCTAACTCCAAAAACTTTAAAAATTATTATTTTATAAACGTACTAATAAATAAAATGTGATATATTTAATTTGTACTTTATTAAAATAAAATTTTAAATTATTTAATTATGACAACTCAGATTATTTTTTCTTATTCGATTGGAGAGAATAATATTCACTAAACCAACTTCCTTCTTTAAATTGTTTAATTACAGCACATCTAAAAATTTATCACCATAATTTTCTCAACATTTTATTTAATTGGATAGAGGGATTCAAGCTTTGAGAGAGTAAAGCGTGCACACACAAATACAACGAAAATTTGACTCTAAAAGTTCACTCAATTATTTAAATCATTGGCAGAAGAAAATCAAAATATTTGAAATAAAACGTAATATTTTTATTTGATTGGAGGGAATAAAATCCATAATTAGTGGAATTTAAAGTACTCTTAATAAATTTTTTTTTTTTTTTGCACAATTTTTATTTTAGAGTATTCTTAATAGTTTAAATCCTACTCATATTGAGTTAGGGGAGCATTTTGGTTATTTTCATGCAATTTTTAAAAAAGGGTTCAAACTATTGTTTTCAAATTTATATTTTAAGAATTTAAAGAATTTAAACTAACTTACCTTGTGAGAATCGGCAAAATTAATATGATCAATTTTTTTTAATTGTTTTGTTGTAAAATCTTACCTTTGTTTTTTGTTTTTTTGAGTTTTTTGTAATAAGTTTTTAATTTTTAATTTTATTTTTTGTAACTTAAAAACTATAATAAAAAATTGATCATTACAACTAAAAAATTATTTTTTTAAAAAAATTGTAGCCCTACCCACATCATCATTTAAATCTCAATTTCAAAAAATCAAATTAAAAAAAATAAAGAAATAAAGTAATATAGGCTATGACAACTCATTAACAAATAAAAATAACAACAGAAATGAGATGGCAGCAAGTAGGATAATCGAAAATTTTGATATATTTATATCCATATCCAACTAACATACTTAAATATTCATATTATATTCGTAACTGTTAAAAATTATACATTTAATATCCACATTTATATCCAACTGAAAGATTGTATATCTGTATTCAACCGAAATAGTAGACGATTGGTTAAATATATTTCATATATTAATCTATTTTTCCTTTCCATGATTTTACATGGCAATTAATAAATTTCTAAATTATCATTTGTAATGAAAATTTAAATTTAAAAATGCATTAAATAACAATATAATAGTTAATTTAAAAGTACAAATGTTTAAATTCATTATTCATCAATAAGGAATTCAAAAAAGAAAAATGCAATAAACAACAATATTTTGATACATTGGAAAGCATTTGAACAATTGACCATAGTTGAATTGGTTAAAAATCCATTACCTTAGAATCAAGCATCTCAAAGAAGACAACAATAATATTAAAATACATATGCCCTAACATATGTTATATATGTTTCAAATCAAATTAATAGCAATGAAGTGGAAAAGAAATATGCAAAAAATCAATAATCTCATCATGTTTTGCAGATTTGATACTCATTATCAAGAAGTTGAATAAATACTTACAACGATGGAAGGCCTCAGTCCTCTTTCTCTATTAGAAATAATGATTGAGAATAAGTAGATGATGCAACCGATGAATATTGTTAAACTAATCAACAAAATGAGATTAAAAATTAGAAAATAAATGTATACAAGAACCAATACATTATTATAGAGTACTGACCTTAAAGTTGAGTTTAAAGCCAATGTTATGAGCACCTCAAAGCCTTTAAAGTACTTTGGTGAAACCTACTCCGATTAATGCTAACAACTCTTCCTCTAATGCTGAAATCTTATTCAAAGGCTACAGTAAAAATCAGATTGGCAAGAAAATCTTAAGTAGTTGTTTGCAAAGTTGGGTATTTTATCCCATTTGACTTTTACCAATTAAAGATATCAAATCCTTGAGTCCATGGAAAATTAGAATCTTTTAAGATTCAGATTTTACAAAACTACTAAAAGCACTACTATTGAGAAATTCAAATAACTTTGCCATCTTTCTCCCACTAAAATTTCCTTATTATTTAACCACAAAATTGTATGTGATATATTTGTATTTCGAGCACTACTACTTTTTTTAATTGATACTCTTGAAGTGAATCATAACATGTCTTCTTCACCTTTTTAATATCATAATTTGCATCATTTTTGTACATTTAAGGAATTAAAGGATATCAGTTGTGGTGTAGTGATGGAAAGTCAAATAAATATGTTCTAAGTAGAGATGTTAAATTTTATGAAATGTAAAGCATGAATGGTAAGAATGAATCTAGAATTGAATTATCTTATCATAAATCACAAAATGACATAATTAACTTTAAGGTGGACTTTGAAGGAAAAAATAAACATAAAACTATTAATGAAAAAGAAGCAACAAATTCAACCACTAAAGTACCTAATATGCAAGGTTATGAATTGACTAGGGATTAAGCTGAAAGAAAGATAAAACTACTAATAATATCAAACCCCTAATATATAGATCTCAAACCGCAATAACTACTACACACTCGTGAGGTATACTTTTCTCTCGTAACTCACATAGGTATGTAAACTAACAACCTTCTTGAAACTATCTAATTTAAAAATAATTTTTTTTAAAAAAATATCAATACAAAACTCAATAAATAGATAGATTACAGTAAAATATAAGTATAATATAAGAATAAGAGTATTATATTTAAAAATTATAACAGTCATTCAACTTTATACGCAAAATAAGTCTTAAAAGATATTTTTCATATTTTAAACTTGTGAAAAATCCAATAAAAGAATCTAAGCTTACTAGAAAATTATCTTTTGAGATATTATCAACTGCGCATCTAGTTGGAATCACGAGATTCGCTAATAAATTATTTTATATATTTTCATAAAATTAAACAAAATCATTAAGGCCACTCATTAGTATTAGTCTAGATAAAAGGTATAGTGTCAAACATGATTTTAACCAATAATAATCTATCCTTTACCCCATATTATATGAGAAAGTTAGAAATAACTAACTTTTCCCTTACTTCTTTCCTTAGTAAAAGTAGAAAGTATATATATAACACAAGAATATAACTATATTTGTGCATAAATGCACACACATCAAGCATTTATATCAAAATCTCAAATTATGCAATCATGCTAATAACTTTACATCATATTCATTCTACCATAAATTATTCATCCATAAGTAAAATTTCATAAATATCCATACATATTTTCTAAACTTACTTTTACTCCAAATATTTCTAGTTGCATACTTATAAAATAATTATAAATCTCAATTTCAAAAAATAAATTAAATATTTAAATTTTTTTATTAAAAAGTATTTAAGATATATTTATCTACTGACAGTTCATTAAAAGTTAATTACTCTCAAGATTTAGTCTTCTTATTCAACCAAATCCTTTTTTGCTATTTTAAAACTTAAAATAAAATTTATTTACATATAATATATTAATATCCTATTTTTTTTAAACCTGCAACCCTTATGCAATGCATATACCCTTTGTTAATATTTATCAACGCATCTAGTTATAATTTCATTCAACACTATGAAAATATATCACGTTCATATTACAAAGTATTTAACACAATTACACTAATTCATAAGACATACCAAACCAATATTATAATTTGATGCATAACATAATACACTTATCATAATCATTTTTTTCCTTTTAGGCATTTTATGCCAAATTTATTATTCAATATACATAATGCCAATAAATCTTCATATTACCATTTTTTAGCATAGTTGTACCTAATTTCATTCATATCATACATATACCTAGGCACATTATTATTTTACACCAGTTTGGTATCATATAATATTTCTTGTAAATTTTTCATAAATATCATATACGTAAGTATACAACAATTTCCTATTTCACATTCATCCTAAGTATTCTAACTATGCATTAAAAAAAACGACCAATTTAGTATATTTATGAATTTTGACTATAACCTATAAGGTCTTATTGCAAATTTTGTGACCAATATATACCATTATCACATATCATATAATTCCTTACTAATTTTAATCCAATTGATTTGAAACTCAGAAATATGATACATTGATGTATTAGGCACCTAAATATAACCAATCTTGCACAATTTCACTATTTATAACTTTTCAAATTAGTCGCAAAATATTAACATAAAACAATCCATTTATGTCATAATGACTAAAATATAGTTTTTAACTTTTAAAATCCCTAAATTATATCATTTCATACCAAATCAAGTCATGCTTTTTCCTACACTTAATACATTCATTTAACTTCAATTTAATGCATTAGAACTAACAAATATGACTTAGGAAGCATATGAAACAACTTGAACAAAACCTTAAATGCCAACTAAGTGTCCTATGTGACTATTTATGGAGTTGAGACCTAAACTTCTTCAATTTGGTGCCAAAATGCTAAAGACCTTAAACAAATTATAAATATACTTAACATATTTAATCACATTAGCCTAAGGACCAAGGTTACCCAAAACAAGGCAGTAGGCACATGCCACTTTCACCTATACACACACACACCCCTTTTACATTTCGCTATTTTTTTTTACGAAGTCAATGTATACCAATTCTTACATAAGAAAAACATACCATGTTAGCTACCATATTAAGCTTTCGATATAAATTTTTTATGTGTAAAATATGAACCAAGGTAGCACTCAAAATGATACAAAAATAAGGTAGGTATCATAGGATACATTATGTTAGTATAGTGTACTAATTTTCTTTTTAAACAATTATTGGACTTATAATTTTTAATTTAAGAAAAATACCATAATTAAACACATTAAGTAAACCTATGAACTAAATTTTTTTAGCACCAAAATTCACCTTTAACAATTTCTAAGAATTCAAATAATTTTAGCACTTTAGCAATACTTACACATGCATCACCATCATAATTCAATCTTGGTTTTTATAAAATATGAATTAATTTTTATTTGACATAAAAATATAATTATCTACATGCACTTAACATTAATCAAGTACTAATATATGATCATCTAGGCACCAATTCTATCATATATGAGATTTATACACAATCACACACATATATGGAGGTTTGGCCACCCTAAGTTTTTTGGAGTCAAAATTCAAATTATACTTCATAATTGCTTCTAACATGATTTCAAGGTTGAATAAAGTTCAAGAAACTCACCACAACTTCCCAAGCAAAAATCTCACTTTTTGAATTTTTTTGAAAATTTTCTTTCAATAAAGACTAGGTTGAATCGAAATATTCTTTTAGTGTTTTTGTTTGTTTTCTTTGGTTTTCTTGCTTAAGAAAATTGTTTGTAATTTTTTTTAAAGTATCTTGGCAGTTCTTCAGTGGTGAAAGATGGTGGAAATGGTAGAGGAAGATGGAAGAAAGTTTGAGAGAATTTTAGAAGATGATGGAAGATGATTTTGGCCTAACTAAGAAAATGTGAGAAAAAATATCTTTAATCTACCTTTAATTCATCCAATCTTGATATTATGACATAAATGTCAATATTAAATTTGGTTAATAAAATATTAAATTGTAAAATTACCAATTTACTCTTGATTAAGGGTGGAAAAATAAAAAAATTATCCTGTTATGCTAAGGTATTTTCAATTCTATATTTCATGGCTAGTTTGTTTATCAAGTTACAAAATTATCCTTATAAAGTTAATTTATGATATTTCCTAAAATTTTAACACTTAATACATTATAAGTCATAATTAAAATCAAGAAATTTAATAATAAACACATAAAAAAAAATACATTACGTCCTATGTCTTGATTTACTGCCATTTAAGCATGCATTCACTCGATTTAATTTTCTTACATGCATAACATGTCATGAATGAAAATGTAATGCATTTAAGTAGTTTTGAGAATTTTTGTACGAGTTCTACAAGTAAGGTATGGATATGTTGATTTAATAGTATATACTCTAACTATGCAAATCAATTCATAAGTTTAAAACCAAAATCTTTTGATGAAACTATAATCTCTATAGAAATAGAAGAATGGTATTCAACAATGATTGAAGAAATAGAATAATTACTGAAAAACCAAACTTGAAATCTTATACCAAAGTCACCTGGTAGGAAGATTGAACGATGTAAGTGGATATACAAGAAAAAATATATTGGAAATGAAGGATAAGTAATGAAGTTCAAAGTAAGATTTATTGCTAAAGAGTTCTCTTAAAAGGAAGGTGTCAACTATAATAAAGTTTTTAGTCCAAACATAAGACATGTATCCATAAGGATTATGCTGGTTCTTGTGATTGTTTTTGATTTTGAATTAGAGCAAATGAATGTTATAATTGCCTTCCTTCATGGAAATTTGGATGAGGAGATATGCATGTCTCAGTTTGAAGTTTTGTATAGAAATGAGATGAAGAAAAAGTCTATCTTCTGAATAAATCCTTATATAAACTTAAATAGTCACCTAAGTAATGGAATTTGAAGTTTGACAAGTTTATGTTAAGTCAAAGATTTAATAAAAGCAAGTATAATGGTTGTATGTATTTCAGAGATGAAATCTAGATGAAAAAGTCTATTTACTTATGTATGTACATGATATTTTGATGCAACAAAGAATATAAGTAGAATTAATGAGATTAAGCATCAATTGAGTTCTAATTTTGAAATAAAAAGCATGGGGGCAACCAAGAGGATTATAAAGATTGATATATTGAGGAACAAAAAGAAAAATCTACTAATGTTGTCTTAAAAAGTCTATCTGAGGAAGGTTTTAGACAAATTCAGTATGAATGATACAAAAGTAGTGACAGTGCCATTTGTTTCACATGTTAGTTTATTAATTGATCAAGCACTTAAAATTGATAAAGGAAACTTTGACTAAGGTGCCACATGTGAATGTTATGGGAAGCATTATGTATGCAATGGTATATTTGAGACCTTATTTGGCAAATACTTTGAGTGTGGTTAGTACATATGGATAATCTTGTTAAGATTCATTGGAAGGATGTCACATGAATACTTAGGTATATAAAAGGTAATTTATGAAAAATAAAATGAAAACAAATGAAGAATTAAAAGATTTATTGATGTTAATTATGCAGCTGATCTAGATAAAAAAAAAAAAAAAAGATCATTGATAAGGTTTATTTTTACTATATTTGATTGTGTGGTTAATTGGAAATTCTTACTTCAGCATATAGTGCCTTGTCTATTATTGAAGTTGAATATATAGTTTTAACTAGGGTAGTTAAGAAAGTAATATGCCTTACCTATTAAGCTAGTCTTACCTAAATTTACATTAAATTTTTAACTAATTTCTTCTAGTTTGGTAAGTATTAAAAGTCTCTTTGTTGAAAATAAAAACATTGCTACTAGTTCATTTTTATTTATCATGGACTCGTAAACTCAATAATACTTTATACTTTGCTTTTTTCAGTAGCTATTAGACCCAGAGGGGTGTTGACAGAATAAACAAAAATACCCACTAATCTTTCTTTTCTTCTATTTGCATGTAATTTTTCATGTTTTTTCACAAAAGCTCCATTAAAACACATTGTTTCGTTTTATTGATAAACATTCACTTATAATACTTAGTTCGAGTCATACTACAAAATTTAAATAAAATTTAATATTAAGAGACCAAGAAGAACAATTAAAATGTAGTTATCAACACCTATGAATATTTTGTACACTTTTTAATAATTAACATAAAAAATTTGACAAAATCCTAATCATACTTTGATATCAAGTTATACAATCCCAATTCTACTAGTATTTCAACAAAATTTTTTATATATTAAAAACATAATCTATATTTAAAATGAGTTAATTTCAAATCTTATATAGTGCCAAAAAAAACTTCTTCATCAACCACCTTTTTCTCATAAGATTACAACGCCATATAATTATCTTAGGATTTAATTATCTATTTAATCTTATAAAGTGAATATGAAAAATTGTTCAAACTTTTTTTTATATGCACAGTCGGATCTATAAACAGCTATCTACATCCTTAAAAGTTTAGAAAAAAAATATAAAAAATTTTTCTTTTATTTTTAGCTAGAATACTATCAGTCTTCATAATTATTATATATTCAATATCATCAAGAATATAAAAAATAAAAATAAGCTAACACTGAGTGGATATTTACATAAAATAGTAGATTTAAAAATTAAAGATAAACAAAATACAATTTATTTTCTTGCTTTTGGTAACATTTTAATGAATAATATTCAAAAGATTTGAAAAAAAATCAACAACCATATAGGATGACAAAAATCTATTATTTAATTTTAATAATTATATTTATTTAATTTGATACATATTTTAGAGATATTATTTTTAGAGAATGTCTCCCATATTTCATTTTTGTGGACATTGTTCTTGTCACCTAGCACTTAGGCCCTGTACTCTTGGGCACCTATTTGCTCAACACTATTTATATTGTCATTTTCACTGTTTCAAATCCCTATAACAAATTATAATTTTGGTGCCATTGTTTAAGTTGCGATAGTATCACCTAGGATTTGGCTTTTTGATTGGGACAAATTTTGTGACCTATTTATTTTATTTTAGTTCCTAGGTACTTTTTATTGGGTGCCTAGACACTCTACTCTTTATTTCTTATTGTTTTTGAATCATTTTGATATACGTAAGGCTTTCAAAATTTAATAAATATTTTTATTAAGTAATTTTTTCAAAATTTACAGAAATAAGCAAATTTTTTTTTATCAAAAAGTGATCAACTATTAGAATTAGCTAAATGATGATTCAATGATATCCCGTATGTATATATAAAACCTGCTTATTGAACAGTTACTGCAAAAAAGAAATCACAACCAATGTTATCATTGCATAAACAATCAAGACCTATTACAAATACAATTTTTAAAGAATTACTTTTAAACTAAAAATAAATCATTTCAAGTGTACGGTTAAAACTATGAAAAAAAAATTTTACATAGTGAATATAAATTCTTTTTTAAAATATAGCATGTGAAATATAATTACTAATTTTATACATTTATAATTTGTACAAGCGAAAAAATAATTCAATTTGATTTTTTAAAAAAAAAAACCCTGACCAACATAAATAATTCATATAAAGTTTTCATAAGCATTCATAATTCAAATCAGAACTGCATAAACCATTATTTAAGTATTAAGGAAAATAAAATACTATATTTTTTGGCTTAAAATTAAAATCGATAAAAAATATAAACATCTACCATAAATCAAAATCATAAAATATTTAAATTTTTATTGATTTTTGTAGATTTTTAGGATCACTTCCTAACACCAAACTAACAATAAGAATTATTAACCGAAAATACAATTATTTAGAAAACTATACTACTAACCATATTACAAAATTCTAACAAATAGAATAAAAAATTAAAGTAGACGTGTAAAATAATATCTAAAAAATTAAAATTATTAAAATTATTGTAAGCATATCTAATAATTGAAAATAAAATATAAATTTAATATTAAACAAAATTTATATATAAAATTTTTTTTTTTTACTCTATTTTGTTGTCAGCTTTGCTTCTTTCAAATTTAGTTTTTGATTTTGAACTGCAAAAGCAGCAAAATAAAAAACACACTTATGATTTTAAAGGCAAAGCCGACAATTCTATGCCATCCTCTTTCTCAATTTGTCATGCATGCTTAAGCCTTTATTCTATCAATACCTAATAAAATATTTGGCAACCAAAATTTTGCATGTCCATTACAATTTCATTATTTCCACTTTAACTACTACTACTACTACTACTACTACTACTACTACTATAATAATAATAATAATAATAATAATAATAATAATAATACTGTTATATATTATTATCTCTTAAAATATTATTATTTGCTTGTAATCAGTGAAATCAATCTAGGTAGGGTGGTGGCTAGCATTTTTTTTTTTTATATTGTTGGTCAGTCAATTAAGTGTTTAGTTGGTTTTATTTATTTATATTTTTAAGTAAAATATATTTTTGTAGATTTGAGAAAAACTTTTTTTCTTTTTTTACAACAAATTAACTAATTTAAATTATCAAAGAATTTTAATTCGTAATTAATAATATATATATATATATATATATACACACACACACACGTATATGTACCTGCGTGTATACCAGTCGTAACTTTAGATTTACAGTACCTCGTTATCAAACAAAATCATGACATATGTTTTATATATAAATATGTATATCTATTATAAATTAAAAATGCATAAAAATACAATAATTAATTATAATTTAATAAAGGAGACCGTGGCATGGCATGGCATGGCATCACCAGTCAACCATATTTTAACAAACGATTGTTTGGCAGGGACAGAACAGAGTTTTGGAACCCAAAATACGGACAACTTTCATTTTAACAAACTTATTTTTTATTTAATAAATAAATAAATAAAGAAGAACAAGTATAAATGGCCATCGGTTGATTATTTTGAGCTGGCATTCGTAAGGACAGCAGTGCTTACTGTCGCAGTCAGAGTGACAACAGGAAGATGAACCGAGACGCACCGGGCAATCTTCTTCAACAAGTTACCTTTATTTGCCTTTTATTTCCCAGGGTGGACTTTTAATCACACGGGGGATTTCGAAAGCACAGCACAGAGTATAAACAATAGTAGAAAATGAGAAGACTCACAAAGTCAATTGACATGAAGGCACCCATGGCCTTGGTTGTGTTTATTTAATTTTTATTATTATTATTATGGTTTCTTTTTCTTTCTTTCTTTCTTTCTTTCTTTCGGTAAATAAAAAGATAAAGAAAATTGTTTAAAGTTGTACGATGATGATGATGATGATGATGATGATGATAAGAAAGATGATCTCTTTATTCTGTTGCATGTAATGCCACCTGCTTTGCTTTGTACTATCAGATTCCTCGTTTGCTTCGTTGCGTTGCGTTGCGTTGCATTCATTTCACTTGCTGCTTTCTTTCCACTCAAGTAACTTCATTTTGTTCTCTCGCTCTCTTTAACGCGTTTCTTTTTTCTGAGGATTTAAAGGGTGACGGTGAAGTGGGTGGTTTTTAACTCTGCGACTGTTATACAGATTGATAGAGAGAAGAAGAAATGATGGAAGGTGAAGGTAGTAGTAGCAAGAAGAGAGCTACTCCCAATGACCACGGTTTCACTGATACTTTGTTTTCTTGGTCTCTTGAGGATATTTTTAATGAAGATCTTTTCAAGGAAAAGGTTTCCTTTCTTCTCCTCCATTTTCACCTCCTCTTTTGCAGATTTTTCATTAATTTATTGCGGATTTTCCGGAAAATGCGGTTATATATAAATTACGATTAAAACTTAGTATACCTTAGCAGTTTACTCATAATCTTGTCTATCTATTACGTTGGGACTGGATTCTTTCTTATAAATGAATAGAAAATGGAATTAATCTTGACCTCATATTGCATTAGTCGTACAAGTACTGCAAAATTCTTCCAAGTTTATATCATTTTTCAAGAAAGGGTCAAAATTCTGTTCTACAAAGATTCTTAGTTTTCCGAGGTTGGAGCTTTATGTGATCTAAGATCATGATCGTCAGAGAATTCCGATTCATTATATTCTTGATAAGTTGGTTTGCTTTTTATGATCGGTACACTGAATAGGGAGTTCATTCGATGTCAATTAGTGTGTTTTTCAAGTTGAAATGGCAGTGATTACCCCAAGATCACTGCAGCTATATTAAAACTAATCTCAATTCTTAAGGAAGGTTGGAGAAGATTACCTGTAATCGAACTTGCCATTTTAAAACATTTAAAAATGGGGTTGGTTCTTTCTTGTTAATTGTTTGTTTATATATGTAAAAATATTTGGATTTGGAAATCAAGTATGATTGAAGATGATAAAATATATAATCTTTTCTCTCTTATTTAACCTAAGGTTTGTAGATATGGTACACATTGATGTTTCCTAAATACTAGCACAAGTTTTTGATAGTTATTTAACAAGTCATCAATTCTATTTGTTACCGCTTGACCTGGCTTTACCTACCACAAGCTTTTGATAGTTTCTTAACAAGTCACTGATTATATTTGTTGAGTTACCACTTGAACTGACCTTAAAACCTAAAAGACAATATTTAAACTTTGGTTTTGTTTCATGGGATTATCATGTGGATTCAAATAATTATGATTGGATTTTAGTTTGGGGGATTCAAACACAAGACTGTAAGGTCAAATCTGCTCTGATAGTATTTCTTACCAATTGGTTCGCCCAAAGAATAGAATTTAAGCTCTTTAGCAATAATTATTTTCTCAGACAAACTAATTAAGATTAAAGCTTCAAAGATTGTAGCATTAAGGTTACAGATAGTTTATGCAAATTGTTTTCAATCTCCTACAAGGCTGCATTTACGTGCACATGTATGTGACTAGTCCTCATAAGTGCAATCCTTTAGACATCCACGAATGTTGGTTGGCTCTATGTTTCTGCTATATTTTCAAATCTAAGATCTTTGTGCTATTCTCCTCTTCATATGTCTATTGCAGTTAGGTTTGTCTTAAATACTAGTTCATACTGTCTGTCAAATATTTCATTTGACATTCTTTACTGAGCTGAACCACTGTTTATAATCCTTTTAGGTTGAAAAAATTCCAGTATCATTCCAATTTGTTCAGCAATATTTTGGCTCATTTGTTTTCCCTTTATTGGAAGAAACAAGAGCACGAATGCTTTCAAGCATAGAGACTATTTCAAGAGCACCTTTTGCTGAAGTAGTTGCTTTTGAGGAGTCCAAGCCATATGGAACAAAGTTGTATGATGTTATGGTTGATAACTGGAGGAACAGATTCAGTAATCGTGGCAAAGAGCCTTACAAAACACTGCCAGGGGATATTTTAATCCTTGCAGATGCTAAGCCCGAAACTGCTTCTGATTTGCAAAGGGTGGGAAAGATGTGGACTTTTGTATCAGTCACGAAAGTGCCAGAGGATGAGGACGAAACTGATACAATTTCAACTTGCTTTAAAATCTGGGCCCCGAAAGACATCCAAGTTGAGGATAAGAAATCTCTTTTTGTGATTTTCTTGTCAAATATAACTACTAACAGAAGAATATGGAACTCATTGCGTACGCATGGAAATTTAAAGATTATCAAGCAGATTTTACGCAGTAATGCTATGGTAAGTGTTTTGTAGATGATTTTTTAGATTCTTTTCTTTCTTGATGCCATTGCATTGGTATTACCTCCACTTGTTTGGCATATGAAGGCATGCATGGTGGTAATGTAGTACTTGTGTGGAATAAAATAAACCAGTTTTTGAGTTTTTGAATATACAGTTGCTCTGTGTTGATAACTGTTTGATTTTAACTGAAAATTTCATTTTCTGTGTCAGGTTGAGAAAAATTGTGAACTCCATTCTGTGCAATGTGATGGCATCTGGGATGAGATATTTGGTCATAGTTTATCATCTATCCTGAATGATTCACAAGTAGAGGCTGTTGTTTCTTGTCTTGGTAGAATGTATTGTGATCCTGACTCCAAGGCCACTGTGGATCTTATATGGGGTCCACCGGGAACGGGGAAAACTAAAACTATTAGCGTGCTGCTCTTTATTCTCTTGAAAATGAATTTCAGAACCCTTGTTTGTGCCCCAACAAATGTTGCAATTAAAGAAGTGGCTTTTCGTGTTCTAACATTGGTGAAAGAATCAGTTGAAAGAAATTCTCAAGGAGATACTCTGTTTTATCCTTTGGGAGAGATTCTCTTATTTGGAAATAATGAGCGACTGAAAGTTGATGCAAGACTTGAAGAGATATACTTGGACTATCGTATTAAGAGGCTTGCAGAGTGCTTTGCACCACTTACTGGTTGGAGGCATTGCTTTACTTCCATGATAGATTTTCTTGAGGATTGTTTTTCTCAGTACCATATTTTTTTGGAAAATAAATTGATAAAGGAGGCAGAAGATGGTAATGAACATGCAATCGAAGACAGAGATTGTGGGAAGGAAATTGATGGGAGCAAGCCATTTCTTCAATTTGTGAGAGAAACATTTAAAAGTACTGCAACACCACTTAGGAAATGCATTTTTAACTTCTGTACTCATGTACCCAAAAATTACATCTTAGAAAATAATTTTCAAGACATGGTAGCCCTCATAAATTTACTTGATTCTTTGGAAACTTTATTGTTTCAAGACAATGCGGTTTCTGAAGAACTGGAGGAACTTTTTTCACATTCAGCAGTTGAAGATTTCTCTCAGGCATTATTTTATAAGGAGTACCTGTTGCAGTTGTACCAGAGGAGATGTAAATGCCATTCTGTTTTAAGTAATCTTCGGACTTCTTTTAATGAACTTAACCTTCCAAGTGCCATGAACAAAGATTTACTTAAGGATTTCTGTCTTAGAAACGCTTCCTTAATTTTTTGCACTGCTTCTAGTTCTTTTAAGCTGCATTTGGTTGCAATGAAGCCACTGAAGTTTCTGGTTATCGATGAAGCTGCCCAATTGAAAGAGAGTGAGTGGACCATACCTCTACAGCTCCCGGGTATAAAGCATGCTATTCTCATTGGTGATGAGTGCCAATTACCAGCGATGGTTGAAAGCAATGTAGGTTGATATCATTTGGATATATTACATCATCTTTCCTTTGACTCCTTTTGATTTTTCCCTTTCGCGTGTGTGAGCTTTAGTTTTCATATTTTGATTTCTGTACATTTAATATTTGCTTCTTCACTATCAGGTTTCTGATGAAGCTTGTTTTGGTAGAAGTTTGTTTGAGAGGCTAAGCTATTTGGGGCACTCAAAACACTTGCTCAGTATGCAGTACAGAATGCATCCACACATTAGCTTCTTTCCAAACTCTTATTTTTATGACAACCAGATTTTTGATTCTCCAAATGTGCAAAGAAGAAGCCATGAAAAACAATATTTGCCTGGGCCAATGTATGGTCCCTATTCATTCATTAATATATTTGGTGGAAAAGAAGAGTTCATTGACCATAGCTGTAGAAATATGGTTGAGGTGTCTGCCGTGATGAAAGTTCTGGGGAAGTTGTACAGAGGTATGTGTTCTCGGAGTCTTATTTCCAATCACCATCTGAAGATGATGTTCAGTTTTAATATGTGAACAACCAGCCTCAGTTTATAGCTTGTCAATTTTTTGACTTCTGATACTGCCCTTTGAGAAACAAGTTATGCTTCCCATCTTGTCTACTTTCTCTGCTACTATGATTGTGTTTTCCGCAACTGTTACACCATATTTCCTTTTCAGATTGATGCATGTGCTGATTCAAATTATTGCCTGTTTAATTAAAATAATAAAAAGAGGAGTGATGTATTATCTATGCAATGGTGCAATTAAGAGATTGAATAATGTAATTATGATAGAAACAAAATCAGATGACCATTCTGTCTGCATTACTGTGGAGGAGATGACATGTCATCTCAGCATCTTTTGTATCTTTTGGCTTTCCTTAGTGCACAGGGTAATTAATTTCAGCTCTTTGTATCATATTCTATTGACTAATGTCCAGCAAGGTGAAGTGTTTCATTTTATCTATGTGCTTTGAATGGTAAAAGCGAATCTCCTTTTAATATCATGTATTCTATCATATGCAGCTTGGATTGACTCAAAACAGAAGCTTAGCATTGGAATAGTGTCGCCTTACATTGCTCAAGTGGTTGCAATCGAAGAAAAACTTGGACGCAAGTACAAGAACAGCGATGGCTTTTCTGTGAAAGTGAAGTCTATTGATGGTTTCCAGGGAGGAGAAGAAGACATTGTAATAATTTCCACTGTAAGATCGAACACTCTTGGATCAATTGGATTCATATCCAAGCCTCAGAGAGTTAAGGTTGCTCTTACAAGGGCCAGGTAATACTTAAACTCTAGAATACTTGTGTTTGGATTATTTTTAACACTCAAAGTGAAACATTACTGTCCATTTGACACCTTCTAGGCACTGTCTTTGGATTTTGGGGAATGAAAGAACTTTAACTCGTAGTGAATCTGTTTGGGAAGCCTTAGTCCATGATGCTAAGGCTCGTCAGTGTCTCTTTAATGCTGATGAAGATAAAGATTTGGCCAAAGCAATATTGGAGGTCAAGAAAGAGCTTGATGAATTGGATGAATTGCTTAATGGGGAAAGTATACTTTTCAGAAGTCAGAGATGGAAGGTGTTTATTCTTACTGGTTATACTTTCTGTTACTAATAGTGCGGATATTTTTTTCTAATTTCTCGCACTATTTTTTTCTAATTTCTTTCTTCTTATTTCCTCAGGTTATTTTCAGTGATAACTTTCTGAAATCTTTTAAAAAGCTGTCATCAGACCAGACAAAAAAGTCAGCTATCAACCTTCTGCTGAAACTTTCTAGTGGTTGGCGACCTAAGAAGAGGAACATAGACACAGTTTGTGAAAGCTCTTCACACATCCTTAAGCAATTCAAGGTTGAAGGTTTCTACATTATTTGCACAATTGATATAGTCAAGGAATCACAGTACGTCCAAGTTCTGAAAGTCTGGGATATATTGCCTTTGGAGGATGTCCCAAAATTGGTGACACGTCTGGATAATATCTTTGTAAAGTACATTGATGATTATATTAATCACTGTAAAGAAAAATGTTTTGAGGGGTATGTCTATTCTTTTTAATCCATTTGGGTATGAATAGCTATTCTAATTCCTCAAAATTGGAAGCTGTGTTGCTTGGATTAATAGGAATTTGATTGTTTATTCTTATGTTTGATTGAAATTTTGTTTCTAACTATTTTAGCTTGTTTCTTTGCACAAAGGAATTTGGAAGTTCCAAAAACTTGGGCTGCATCTTCAAATATTGTACGGGTCAAGAATCTTGCCGACAATGAGAATGGGAGTGATTTAACTGGGGTTGCTTCAGAGAGTAGAAGTTATGTTGAGAATTCAAAGGTGAGTGACAGTCTGTTGCTGATGAAATTCTACTCCTTATCATCGAGTGTAGTGAACCACCTGCTTTCAGACCGCGATGGTAGAGAATTGGATCTTCCATTTGAAGTAACTGATGAACAATTGGAGATGATCCTTTTCCCTAGAAGCACCTTTATACTTGGTCGGTCAGGTACTGGGAAAACTACCATTCTTACAATGAAATTATTTCAGAAAGAAAAACTGCACTATATGGCAGTGGAAGGATTCTCTGGAGTAAATGAGCATAAACATTTGCATGCTATCAAGGAAAATGATGCTGAAGATGGTATTGGAGAGACTAGAAGACAAGCCTTGCGCCAACTTTTTGTAACAGTGAGTCCTAAGTTGTGTTTTGCTGTCAAGCAACATATTTCTCAGATGAAAAGGTGCGTGAATTTTTCAATGAATGTGGCTTTTGATTTTTGTTAATTTTAATTCTACCATAAAATTAAAAATTCTACATTTCCTTGAGTTTGGTTATGTTCCATATGAGTGTTTTTTTTCCTCTCTTTCTTTTATGTCATGGGAAATTATAAATTTCATTTTAATTAATTTATTTATTTTAATTGAGCTTAACTGGGAAGGGGTTGTAAATTAATCTGGTTAGGCTCTTTTAGGTTCCTGGTCAGATCTTAAAGCTGTCTGATATATGGGTAAGCTTTTGCCATAGGGGCTGGTTTTTCTGACCCTGGTTAGTTTAGATGAGCAATCATTTTTTAGTATAAATTTTGCTTCCTATGAAAAGAAGTTTTCATCACCAGTGGAATTCTGGTCCACCTTTGTACTTATTTTTTACATTTTAATATATTGTTCTGTTTTTTGTCTGAAAAAAAAAAAAAAAATAGATGAATAGACTGTTAATGCGCCTATTAATTTCAAATGGTGGTGGCATGGTTTATGTTGGCCAAATCTAATGATGTAATTTCATTGTCAAGCATTTGCTCTCTTTTATATGATTGAAATTATAACTTTTAATGATTTCGTGTTTTAATTTTCCCTTTTTTATGGGGGCACATTTATGAGTGCATTTTCTATCTTGGAGTGTTCTGAATGGGCATGACAGCTGGAATTAGCTTATTAGCTTAAGTTTAAATGGGTTTAATGCTTTTGATTCTAAGAGTTTATGGCGTAAAACCATTTTCTCCATGAGTAAAAACAAGTCAGAATATGAACTGTTGTGTATCTCAACATTCTATTTTACCATCGGCACTTACTTTCTCATAAATAAAGGTATTTTGAGTTCTTGATTTTGATTGATACATCTGCCAAATCATCTTAAAAGTGTGATTTGCAGAGAAACCCAGTTGAAGGAGCCTATTGTCTGAACTACAGTATTTCGTATTTTAGGCTCTTAGCTGTATCTGTTTAATTGCTATATTGTAATGTTAGTATACTGCTTCACATTTGTTATGCCTAACAATAGGGCTTGTTAAATATGCAGCTCTGCCTTTGGAGGGAAGTTTCCTGCTGAAAGCAGTTTAATTGATATTGATGATATTGATGATGCTGCACAATTCAAGGATATCCCAAATTTTTTTCTTGATATTCCAGCTAAGTGTTACCCTCTTGTCATAACATTTCATAAGTTCTTGATGATGCTGGATGGGACCTTGGGCAATTCATACTTCGAGAGATTTGATGACATAAGGAAACACTCTGATGGTCAGATTCAAAATTTAAGATCAGCTTCCTTAGAAACCTTTATAAGAACAAAGGAAGTTAATTATGAAAGGTTTAGTTCTTCGTACTGGCCTCATCTTAATGCACAACTCACAAAGAAGCTTGATTCTTCTAGAGTCTTTACTGAGATTATATCTCATATAAAAGGCAGCTTGCAATCCATGGATGTTGGTGATGGTAAACTTAGTCGAGAGGATTATGTTCAACTATCGGAGACCAGGGTTTCCACTTTAGGAAGGCCAAAGAGAGAGAGAATTTATGAAATTTTTGAAAGCTATGAACAAATGAAAATGAGAAATGGTGAATTTGATATTGCTGATCTAGTTAATGATCTTCATCGTCGACTTAAAGAAGAAAGTTACAAGGGTGATCAAATTCATTTTGTTTACATTGATGAAGTTCAAGATCTTACCAGGAGTCAAATTGCTCTATTCAAATATATCTGCAGAAATGTTGAAGAGGGTTTTGTTTTCTCGGGGGATACAGTACAAACGATTGCTAGGGGAATCGATTTCAGGTTTCAGGACATAAGATCTCTGTTCTACAAGAAATTTGTATTGGAATCAAAAAATATTGGAAATGATGGTAGAAAAGAGAAAAGTCGACTCTCAGACATTTTCAGTTTGAGTCAGAACTTTCGTACCCATGCAGGCGTGCTGAAGCTAGCTCAAAGCATCATTGACCTTCTTTACCGTTTCTTCCCTCACGCTGTTGATGTTTTAAAACCTGAGAAGAGTCTTATATATGGGGAGCCTCCTGTTTTGCTGTACTCTGGGAACAATGAAAATGCAATCATAAAAATATTTGGAAACAATGGAAATGTTGGTGGGAATATGGTCGGTTTTGGAGCAGAGCAAGTTATATTGGTAAGGGATGACTGTGTTAGGAAGGAAATTTCCAGCTATGTTGGGAAGCAAGCTCTTGTTCTGACAGTAGTAGAGAGCAAGGGCCTTGAATTTCAGGTGATTCCCTGTCAAATAAATTTTTTTATTGATAGTGGAGGGAGTAATAAGAAATAGTGTTTCTTTTTAATAGATTATTATTCATGCTATGTTTTTTCTGTACTCTCCCAGTCTATCATTATCTTATTATCTTGGTTATCTGTGATCTTGTTAACAATTTCAAAATTGAACAATTTTCTTTCTGTCATCCGATTTCAGATTACACCATGCACAATGTAATAAGCATATTCAACTATATAGAATCGCAAGTTCTGTGATTGTGTTGTCTGTCGAAGCTCATGCTCTCATTATATGCTCAGATTGTGTGTTGAAATAGTGACTTATTACAACCTACTTGAAATCCAAGTTGAATAAAACAATAGTTCATCCTCAAATGTAGTCATGGCTGAAGTTTTATCCTTTTAAAATTAAGTCAAACATTTTCAACTTTTATCTGAAATCCAAATCTCTTTCTTTTAATTCATGAATCCACAGCTGAAAGCCAAGTGCATCTACTTTGATTTGTCTAAAAGTGTTTTTATTCATACATCCAAGTTCTCATGCCTCGTCTTCATCAGCAGCTATTATGAATCCTATGTTTTTCCATAATTAAATTACGCTATCTCCTTTTACAGGATGTACTGCTGTACAACTTTTTTGGCTCTTCACCTTTTAAAAACCAATGGAGGGTGATATATGGATATATGAAAGAACAAGATCTGCTTGACTGCACTTCACCTAGGTTCCCAAGCTTCAACGAGGCTAAACACAATGTCTTGTGCTCTGAACTGAAGCAATTATATGTGGCCATCACTCGGACGAGGCAAAGGTTGTGGATTTGGGAAAATATAGAGGAGCTCTCCAGACCTATGTTTGACTATTGGAAGAAAAAGTTCCTTGTTCAAGTCAGGCAGCTGGACGATTCACTTGCACAGGCAATGCAAGTTGCAAGCAGCCCGGAAGAGTGGAAGTCACGGGGCATTAAGGTTAGTGTAATTTTACCTTTTAAAGGCTAGTAATCATTGCTATGATCATTGAATCTGTCTTGCTTCTAATTTTGAAACCCTTTCCTTTATTGGATTGGACATTTGGTGTATTTTGAATGTATTCTGCTCTTGCTCTACTGCTGTTATAAATTTTAATGTTTTTGTCATCTCTCTATTTTCTGGCACCCTTTCCTTGAAAGATATTTAAAATTTTTGTTAGACTGCATATATACATTCAATAGATAATATCAAATATTATTTCATTTACGATCATCATCACTATTATTTCATTTACCATTATTGTTGTCAATGTAATTTCTCTTTTGACTGTCCCACCCCATTTATTGAGAAGATATCTTTTGGTTAAAATATTACTGGAAATTCATGGTTATTATATGTAAAAACATGTTCATGAATAATCAGGCCATATATTGTTGTTTGTTATTTAGACTACTGCTGTTGGTGCATAAATAATCCACACTGACTAATATGATTACATAATTGTTCTACCATTGTTATTACCTTCTATATGTGGCATCAAAATTGATGTCGGTGTTGTGCCCAGCATTTTGTTTCTAGTAGGTGTGTGATGGATGTTTTTCTGTGGTCAAAATCAAATATTGTTTTTCCTGTCTGCTAATTGTTGCTGTTTTCAGCTCTTTTGTGAGCATAACTATGAAATGGCAACTATATGCTTTGAAAGAGCAGAGGATACTTATTGGGAAGGAAGGTCTAAAGCAACTGGCCTAAAGGCAGCAGCTGAACGCATTCGCAGTAAAAACCCTGAAGAGGCTAAGATTATTCTTAGGGAAGCTGCAAAAATATTTGAAGCAATTGGCAAGGCTGATTCTGCTGCCAAATGCTTTTATGATTTGGGGGAGTATGAAAGAGCAGGTATGAATTTAATGTTTTAGTGCTGATGGAATATAATGCCATTTTGCTTCTTAAGTTTTTCTCTTCTCCGGGAAACTTAAAATTCTCTCATCATTTTCAATTTGTATGGTGGTTGAATGCTGACACATCTTATGAGGTTTGAATTTGGGATGTTCAGCATAGTTACTGTTGATGATAGATGATAAATCTTTTCAGTAAATACACTATGGATTTGGTGCAAGTTTGAGAATTGTAATTTACATTCCCAATTTTATGGAATTCTTTGATTTTAAAATAACTCAAAAGTTGTGGTTTTATGAACTTTTCAGACTAGACTTTTTTCTTGCATTCTTGTGAGCTTCTGTAGCCAAGTTTCAAGAGACTTTTTTTTCTTCATTGTTATTAACTTAATAGTGAAACAGTTTTGCATTAATTGTTTGACATGAAATGAGGTAAAATGAGCTTAGAATTTTTATTTATGAATTTGCCATAGTGTGTTCACTTGCATTAATATTTCTTCTTCTTTTTCACTTGCGTTAGAATTTTTATTAATTATTGCCCTTGTTAATGGGGTAGAAAAAAATAAAATAAAAAAGAAAAATAGCTTAATAATAAATTTTTTTACCACTTTGAGGTTGCAGATTGGACAATCCAATTTAATTTCTTATTCACGCAGGTAGGATTTACTTGGAAAAATGTGAAGAACCTGAGCTGGAAAGAGCTGGGGAATGTTTTTGTCTGGCAGGAAGCTATGAGCTTGCAGCAGATGTATATGCCAGGGGCAATTTTTTCTCAGAATGTTTGGCTGTTTGCTCTGAAGGAAAACTTTTTGACATTGGCTTAAAATACATAAACTATTGGAAACAACATTCTGATACAGATTTGAGTCCAGTTAGATGCAAAGAAATAAACAAAATTGAACAAGACTTTCTACAGAGTTCTGCTCTTCATTATCATGTGCTCAATGATAACAGATCCATGATGAAATTTGTTAAAGCTTTTCTTTCCATGGATTTGATACGCAACTTTTTGAAGTCTTTAAGTTGTTATGGCGAGCTTCTGGTATTGGAAGAAGAATCAGGGAATTTCATGGATGCTGCAAATATTGCAAAACTAAGAGGAGATATTCTTCTTGCTGCTAATTTGTTGCAAAAGGCAGGAAATTTCAAAGAAGCTTGTATACTTACTCTGAACTATGTGCTAACCAACTCTCTTTGGTCACCTGGGAGCAAAGGCTGGCCCTTAAAGCAGTTTAGTCAGAAAGAGGAGCTTCTGGAAAGAGCAAAATCATTGGCCAAGAATGAATCGTACCAATTCTATGAATTTGTTTGTACAGAGGCTGATATTTTATCCTGTGATAAGATTGACTTATTCATAATGCATCAGCAGTTAAATGCTTCTAAGAGACATCACAGCATTGGTGGTGAAATATTGTCTTCTAGAAAGATTCTGGATTTTCATCTTCATACAAATTCCTCCGAATACGTGTGGGAAGATGAACTGGTTTTAGATCTGATAACGTATTCCGAGGAGACAATTTGTAAAAACAAAGTTTCTATTCAGACTCTGGTCCACTTTTGGAACTGCTGGAAGGATAAGATCATGAACATACTCGAGTATCTCAGATGTCTTAAAACTCAGGAAATTAATGACTATAAAAGTTACGAAGATTTCTGCTTGCATTACCTTGGTGTGTGGAAGCAATACAGTAATCTGAGTGCCATCTATCTTTTGTTGAACTCTGATGCTGACTGGATGAGAGAATTGGACACGAGATATGCTCGAAGGAGTGGAAAGCTGGTATCTGTCGATGTCCGCCCGCTTGTTTCTGCTGCTGAGAGTTACTGGAGTTCGGAGTTGCTTTCTGTTGGTATGAAAGTGTTGAACAATCTTGAAGACCTTTATAAGAAATTGTCCAAGAATTCATCATCAGAGTTCTGCCTAGTCATCTGTCTTACTTATATCTATCAGGTCACAAACTTTCTGTTGAGTTCCAAATTTCTGTCCAATCAGCGCCATGATGTTAAGTTAAGTGAACTCATTGAACTATCAACTGTGCAATTTTTTGACTTCATATTTCCTTTGGACTGGCGAAAATCACTGAGAGAGAACATGATTTCTCTGAGAGGAACAGAGGTTTATAGGAACACAGTCCAAGAACTTATCTCTATGCGCACTGGCATGAAGGATAAAGTATCTTATGGGGAAATTGGACGCCTGGTAGTGATGATTCTTGGGTCTGGTAAGCTGAGCAATGATCTGTACGAGAGAGTTGCAAAAAGATTTAGTGGAAATACTCCATGGAAGGAATTTGTAGAGAGTCTCTCTGGGAATACTGGATTAGAATCTTTTCAGGGTTCTGCATCATACCATGATTATAATGGTATAAAAGACATGCGTCACATCCAGAAATTCCATGGAGCTCTGGCAGATACTTGTGCAGCCAACTGGCGGAGACTGGACTATATTTCACCTGCTTGTTTCCTGTATCTTATTGAGCGGCTTTTGATCTCGCTGTCTAGCTTCAAGGGGTGTATTTTTGCTGCGAAATCATCTTTTGTTGATTGGCTTATCTATCAGGAAGGGAGCACCAACCCAACATCGAGCATAGTGACTGATGGGCAACAATCCTTGAAAGTTGTACTTGAGTTTGTTGTCAACATTGTTCGGCAGTTCCTTTACAATCAGAAGGATATGATGGAGTGGATCAGAATATCTCGTGCCAAAAGAGAGGAAAGCCACTCATTGGTGGTTTTGAGATTGTTTGTGATAATATGTGTTCTTCATTTGAACTTTATGAACTGTGAAATTATACTTCATGACTTGCTGGGCAACTATATTACAAATAAGTTGCCATGGGAATTTTATGATGCCCTCTGCAGAAGACGAAAACATGATAGCAGAAGACAAAAACGTGATATTCTGAATGCTATTGCTGAAGCATTTAAAAAGATAGGCAATCCTCTCGTTATTGTGAGTTTTGGCGAAAGTTGTCCAAAATTTGTATGTCCAGATGCAATTTTCGTGGACATGAATGTCAGCAAATGCAAGGAGGGCATATTCAAAATCTTGTTTCCAAAAATTGAAGCCTCTCATGGTCATTCTGGGACTGCTATACAGGAAACCACCAATTTGCAAAAGGAAGTACTTTCTCCAAAGTACTGTGAACAAGGGAAGAGTACAAATCATTCATCTTCTAATTGGGCTTCTCTGCAAGATCAGGAAATGAATTCATTGAATTTGAAAGTGGGTACCTTGCCCCTGGAACTTGAACAATTCTGGAAGATATTTGGAGCGTTAGAGTTTGAAGACAATGGAAAAGGTCAAAAGAGCATTGTGTTCAAATCCTCAACTATAAAGGTAATGCCAAATTGTTTCACATTGTCAGTTGACTTCTGTTTGAAACATGTAATAAATTGCGTACTGTAATGTGTTGTACCATTTTTGCTTGTTGATTTATTCTTTTGTGCATCTTTATAGGAGGATGTGGAGAAATGTATTGATCTTTTAGCTGGTGCAATGGATCGATACCCTCTGGAGAACACTTCTGATGCTGAAGATGAACACCAAATGAGCGAAGCAGCTGGCATGCTTGAAGATTTTAAGAAACTTTATGCTGCACTTGATGATCCAAGGTCAGTTTAGAAACAGTGCTGAATTGGATTGAAGATTCAAACCCAATTATTTTCCCTATTTATGTCTTTACAATAGCATAACAAAATGAACATGCCCCTCAAAGCTGCTGCATGCATAAATCTTAGGTCATACGAATCTGAATTGCTTTAGTCATGATTTATGCATTTTTCGTTTATTTGTTTAATTTTTACTTCTTTTGATGATCTTCAGTGAGTGGAAACTCGACACAATTTCAAGTCTGGGAGAAACATACAAGAGGTTGCAATCGAGAAGAACAAAAATAGAACCTTTCTTAAATCAGCTATTCTTGGAGCATTACACAACTCTTAAGGGCAAGTCATTGGAGACTGGGGTTGCATCGATTGGCAAACACGACTTGGAAAACAGCGACAGCAACGCTGACAAAGGTGAGGGAAAGATGACGGCTACCATTGCTTCTGAAGGCCAGGGGCAGGGCGGCACTCAGAAAACTGATAACAAGGGGACAGGAAAGAACAAGTCCAAGAAAAGCAAAAAGCGGAGAAATAGGTAGCGCTGTAGTTTGTAGCGGGCAGTAATCTCACAAACAGTATACATGTATGCATGTACGTATTTATACATTGCTTTTACTTCTGCTTTTGGAGCATTTTTCTTCTGCTTTAAATATTTTTAAGTTTTATAGTAATACAGTATGCGGATGCACAGCGCATTTGAGTACAGGTAAATTTAGTGACGTGAATTTTTTCACACAGCTGCTTTAAACAGGATCACGGTAAAAAAATTTTAAGAGTATAAAATAAACTGCAGCCAGAAAGAAGTTAGTTCGTTAATGTAGGATTCGTTCCGGGCTTAATATTTGATGCATGACAATGGCATGTAAAAGAATTTCTTGGCTTCAAATTGTCCGTTGGAAACGGGTCAATAACCATGTAAGGTGCTCGAACAATCGGAATGAATTAATATATATATATATATTTTAATTAGAAACTTGAGTAATTATAAATCTCAGTTACAAGATCATTTAACATGACTTTAACCAGGAAAGCAGGTCCTAGAAAGATACTATTGAATAAGAAATTAAATGCTTAGGAACAATTAGAAATCAAAAACCCATGCTCATTCTATAACCTTCTCACCTGATCAAAAACGTGCCAAGAACTCTTTCAAACAGTCAGTCAATTGCTAGAAAGAAAGTTCCAAACTCAAAAATTTCTAATCACAAGCTCAATTAGGCCTGTCAAGCAGCTTGAGCTCAACTTAACAGAAAACAATGCTAGGACAGGCTTAGTTATACCAAGTTGTATATGTTTCTTGAAAAATAATCCCCTCAAACCATATAATCCTCTCTTAAAACCCGAGCATCCTAAAACTTTGTGGTGCAGATGGCATTAAGACTAAGATCTAGAAGCCTGTTTTGATCTCTCAACACCTATCACACATGCAGATCATCACTACACTAAATATAAAATGGCTACAGCAAGAAACGCCTGATAGTAGTTGTGACAGAACATATTATCATTGGAATATACATCATCAATCAGTCCCTAAACCATAAAATACTTGACCAAAAAGCGGAAACTACCACTGAAACAACTAAGACATTGCTTCTGCCCAACCCCTTTGCTTAACTCACAAACTACCACTCCAAAATGTCCCTGCTTGAATCAAGTACGGAAAAACACTTAAGTTTGATAGAAACAAACAGATAAATAATTATTTTACAAACATGCCCAGATCATGCATGGTCAGTAAATTATGCTTTTATAATACATGAGATTTGTGCTCAAATGCTATCAAAGTCAAAAAAGAATATAAGATGTTGGTGAATTAATGAATTTGGTAAAGATGATTAACGATGAGTTGCCAACAAAATAGAAAAAGTCTCCACTCTTGTTATATGTTTATACACACACACAGAGCACAGAAAGCCAGTCTATCCATAATTACCACAAAAAATTACGGGGAACTAAGCAAGAAAATGATATGAACTATTGAGTCACAGCGAATTCCTTCTGTGAGTTAGCTAATGGAGTTCACAATACATAACTTGTTCTCATGAAATATAAAATAAAACAAGACAAAACAGAAGACAACATGTAAAACTAAACTCAAATTTTCTTTTCCTTAGTTTTAACTTGTCATCTGTCATAGTCCAATGAGATTTCCAATAACTAATTAAATTTAATTAGAGGATGATAATTATTACCAAAAACTCAAAAGAGAAAAAAGGCCAGAAATTAGTTGTTGTCCTCGTTGGTCCCAAAGAGCTTCATTCTTGACAATGAAGTCCTCAAAGACCCCTCAACTTCAAATTTCTTGGGCGAAAGTTGTCTACACTTTGCAAACTATTCTTTGGCTCCAGCATTCCTATCAAGCAAACTACAAATCATATCCTCACAAAAATAAGGCCTGAAATCAGTTGGTTCTTCTTTTTCCAACTCTTGATAACTCTTCAAAGCCTCCTGCACATTCTTCTGCAAGAACTGTATTTGTGCCATTATCAACCTTACATCTCTCGCTTTTTTCGCTTTGTTTTCCTCTTGGGCAATTTCCAAAGCCTCTTCTAATATGTTTATAACGGCTTCTCCTTCCCCACACCGGTCCATTAATAAAGCATTCTCAAACAAGGCACGAAAGACAAAGAATTACGAGCAAGAATTTCTTCAAAAACATTGCGAGCGTCTTGATTCTTACTCATCTCGCTTAGCGATCTGGCCCTCAAGAATTTGTAATCAGTAACTTCAGGCTGCAAACCGATTAAACGTTCAAGTATGGCAAGAGACTCCTGATCCTCGCCATTTACAAGCTTTTGTTGCAAAAGGGTTTTAAACGATTCAATGGCTTCTTCTTGATGTCGTTCTCTTTGTTCTTCAACATGGGTTTCGGTAAGCGTAACAGGAGGAGTATGTGTGAAGGATTCAGCTTTGGCACGGAATTTAGAAACGAAAGAAAGCGTTGCGCCTGCTAAAATAATACTTGTAGCAAATGACTTTACTGTTGTCATTGCAGTGGCGTGATTGGAATTGGAACAATTTCTGAACTTAAGAGATGATGGGACAGATAGGTTAGGGTTATTGGTACTGAGATTGAGAACCGAGAATCAAGAGGAAAATGTTGTTAGAAACGAATAGTTTGTTTGTGTTTTTTATTTTTTATTTTTTGACTTACTGATAACGGAGGCGATGATGCCAAGGCTTGATGGGAAGAAGAAGAGTGAAAAAATTTTTAAAATAATTTTATTTTAACCCTTTTTAATATTTTTAACTAATTTTAATATATTTTTATTAAAATAATTATTTAGTATAATTTTACTTTTAAACTGTATTTTTTGTACTTATAAATATAGTTTATAGGCATACTTTATCTTTATATATATTAACTCACAAATTTCAATCAATTTTAATATTAATACTTTCAATATATTATATAACGGTATAAAATACATATCTTGATATTTTAACGACGAATTAAAATAAAAGTAAGTTTTTATACTTTAATTTTTAATTAATTTTAAAATATATAAATATTATTATAAAATTATTTAATGACTTTGTAAAATTTAATTTGAGTTATAAATGTGATATTTTAATTGTTAAATCTATTATTATTATTATTTGCCTAAAAATTTGATTAAAAAATAATAGAGAACATTAATTATTTAAGTCTTGGATTAGTTAACTCAT